>AZIM01008136.1:10425-22932 GCA_000516915.1 Ophiophagus hannah | reverse complement strand
ATGTCTACATCACCACCTGAAGATGCCCCACATGACATTATACACATCTTCAGTTGGATGGACCATTTGAACTATTGTGGGTGGGAACATTGCCATCACTTTGTATATGTGTTTTTCATGTGTAAATCCTCAGATCTAGAATTCTTTTGATGCTATCGCTTGATTTCCAGTAAAAGTTTCTTTTCTCTATAACAATGGAGTCTATGAGTGTCTTTCTTGGATTTTGAATGGAGCAGCATCTGACATTATTCTAGATTTCGGTTTACCAGCCCACCCAGAGAATTAATACTCTTTCTTCTGAGGGGGTCTGAAAAACAATGTCTAATTCAGCAAGCAACCAAGAAGATTTAAGAGCTACTGGAAAAACAACTTCCCTGCTTCTGGATGCTGCAGGAGAGGCTGAGTTGCTAGCAGGGTTGCACCTCAGCAAGAAACTGGTGGTCCGAGCCAAATGGTCCTTGGAAGTCGGATGGAAGGAACTGGAGGAAAACCCCCTCCAGGGGTGACAACTACCCAACAGCGCCAAGGAGAGGAGGCTTGGCATGAGGAACAGAAGAGAAATCTCCTGCTAGTGCAAGCCTTAAATCTCCTAAATGAAGCTATGGGAGGAAGCAAACCTGATCAAAGGTATGAATTGCTAACTCATAGAGAATCTGAGAGAGAAAAGGGGGAGGCAGCAGCAGCATTGGGAGCCTGCCAGCCATCCCCATAAATCAACCTGGGCCAGTTCAACAGGTGGCTGCAGCCCAAGGACCCCCAGCGGGGGGAGCAATTGCCAGAAGGCGTCGAATTCCAAAGGTGCCTCCATTGGAAGTAAAATATGGAGGGGATCCCAAGGAATTAGGTTTCTTCCTAGCCCAAGTTTGGAACCATATGGAAGAATATGGGGAGGATTTTTCATCAGAAGCAGCTAAAATGAGATTTGTCACCAGGGCCTGGATGGTGACATTGCATAATGATAATGCCCCCCAATTGATGAATTATGACCTGTTCATGGCAGCATTGCGCACTAGATTTGAAGACCCACTGGCCGAACGTAAGGCTAGGATTAGAATGAAGACCATAAATCAGGGGCGGAGATCAGTGGCTGAATACACCCAGGAATTTAGAGAGCTGGCATGCCATATTTGAGGCTGGTCCCAGGGGGCCCTGATAGAAGCATTCAGAGATTGGCTGAACAAAGATGTTTATCAAATCTGCATCGCCAGAAAAGACCCGAGTGATCTGCAACTCTGATACGTGTTAGGAGCAGAGGTGGAAATCAATCTGACCCAAAACAGACACAGGGGTGGCCTTGGTTGAAGGAAGCCCTCCCCCACCAACCCTCAAGAAGCCCCAAAGCCTCAAAAGGGAGGATCAGCAGTGAAACCCAAGATCACCACATGCTTCCGATGTGGGAAGAAAGGTCACCGGGCTGCAGACTGCACTAAGTTGGAGCCAAAGGAGGCACTGGCAGGAGGAAGAAAACAAGAAAAAACTCCAGCTAAGCCATGTGAGACTGCACTGAAAGCAGAGGAGGTTGTAGAGTTCGCACCTCCAAAAGGAGAGGAGCTGGGAACTCCGACCTCTTCTGGCAAGAGCGAATCCGACTCTGAAGATGACCCTCTGGTAAGTCCAAAAAAGGACCCCATGACTATCCCAGTGAAATTAAGGGTACCCACTTCAGGAGCCCAAGAGGAAATGTTGGCCTTGCTAGACTCTGGGTGCACAAGATGTGTAATCAGCTCAGAAGTCGTGGAGAAATTGGGACTAAGGCTAAGAACTTTTAAAACTCCCATAGCGTTTTGCCAACTAGATGGATCAGTAGCTGGGGGCAGCCCTGCACATTTTATAATGCAAATGACAATGGGGAGGCATCGAGAGACTTTGTCTTTTATTGTTGCCCCCGGGATGGAGCACCCCTTACTACCAGGCTTGCCCTGGCTCTGGAAGTGGAACCCCCAAGTGGATTGGAGGAGGGGATCATTATGCATATGCACTGACCAACCCCCAGAAGGGAAGGGGCAAACTCAACTGGACTCCCAGAATTCCACAGAGATGGTATCCATGGGCAGTGAGAGCTTGGGGGGGGGAGAAGATCCCCGAAGAATATTGGGATTTAAAGGAGGTTTTTAGTGAAAAGGCATTGAACAAGTTTCCCCCTCATCGTCCAACAGATTGCAGTATCAAGATTCTACCATGGGTGAAACTCCCTAAGCCTAAACTGTACTCAATGACACCATGGGGGCTAGAAGAACTGCAGTTGTTTACCAATAAAAACCTTATGAGGTTTCATCCAAACTGCTAGGCCTCAAGTGGCTGCCCCAGTATTATTTTGAGAAAAGAAAGATGGCTCTCTTTGTTTGTGTGTTGATTATAGAAACTTAAATGGCATTTCTGTGGAGAATGTGTAACCACTCCCCTTAATGAAGGACATGTTGGCTCACCTGGCCAAAGGGAAAATTTTCACAAAACTTAATTTGAGAGCCTACTACCAAGTTCAATTTAAGGAGGGAGATGAATTGCCCTCTGGGATGTTTCCAATTCAACGTTCTCCCATTTGGCCTACAGTGGGCGCCTGCTGTATGCATGCAACTGATAAATGAGGTTTTGCATGAACATTTGTACAAGGGGATACTGGTTTATCTTGATGATATCCTTATCTACACCGAGACTCTCGAGGAGCATGTGAAATTAGTACAATCAGTTTTGAAAAACCTTCGAGCAGCCGAACTGTACGCAAAATTGTCCAAGTGTGAGTTCCACCAGAAGAAAATTGACTATTTAGGCTACTGCATATCACATGATGGCATAGAAATGGATCCGGGGAAAGTTTGGGCCGTTTTGGAATGGGTCCCTCCTCACACCAGAAAGCAATTGCAAAGTTTCCGGGAATTTGCTAATTTTTACCGTCAGTTTATCCCAGCATTTTCTCAAGGGGGCAAAATACCTTTTTGAGATGTGGCCGGATCATAACAACTTAGAGGCTCTAAAAATGCCTCAAAAATTGTTGCCTAAGCAAGTCCACTAGGCACAATACTTCAAATGGTTTAATTTTTCATTGAAGTACCTTCTGGGGGAGGGAAGAACTTCATGGAGGATGTGCTGTCTAGATTACCCCAATATAATAGTGTCCACCCAGAAATGATCCGGCCGATTGTCCCGACTAAACAATTGGTGGCTCCGATGGTTACTAGAGCCCAGAAAAGGGAGATGCTGATCTCTCAAAAGATTTGTCTGCACAATTAAAGAAAGTTTTAAATCTAGATGATTGGTTCCTGACCCACTCAAATGACTGTATGGTTAGAGATGGTTTGGCATGGGTGGGGGCCAAATTATATGTACCAGCTAGCTTGAGGGCCCCCATTTTAAAATAAGCTCACAATTCAAAAGCTGCTGCATGTTTTTGATTTGTGAAAACCCTACATTTGGTCAAACAACAATTCTGGTGGCCTACTTTAAAGAATGACATTGACACTTACATGGCTAGTTGTCCTATTTGCACTTCAGCCAAATGGCCACTGGTAAACCGGCTGGCTTACTACAGAATGTAGCCAGGATGACTGATCCATGGAAGGAAATTTCTATGGACTTTATAGTGGAATTGCCTGAAAGTGGGGGAAATACAGTTATTTGGGTGGTAATGGACTTGTTTTCCAAGCAGGTACATTTCATACCTTGTGCAAAAATCCCATCTGCAAAAACCTTAGCTAAACTGTTTATTTTACATGTCTATAGGTTACATGGTGTTCCTGAACAGATAATTTCAGATAGGGGTGTCCAATTCACTTTGAATTTTTGGAAAGAATTCCTGAAACTATTGGGCTCTGCCCAGGGCTTAAGCTCTGCCCACCACCCACAAACCAATGGGGCTTGTGAGAGAACTAACTTGGTATTGGAACAATACTTTAGATGCTATATAAATTATCAACAAGATGATAGGTCTGACCTCTTGCCTTTTGCAGACATGGCGTATAACAATTCGGTTCACAGTAGTACTGGTTTTACCCCATTTAAAGTAGCTTCGGGGCAAGACTTTGTACCGATACCCGAACTTCCGCAAGAGAAACCCAATGTTCTGTCATTAAGTGAGTGGATAACCCAACTCCAGCTTACCTGGCCGGTTACCTGTAAAGCATTAGATGATGCTCATCAAGTTCATAAGAAACAAACTGATAAAAAGAGAGCTCCACAAAAACAGTATCAAGTGGGGGGCAAAGTCTTCTTGTTCACTAGGTATTTACAAACCACACAAAAGTCTAAAAAATTGGGACCTAAATATGCTGGACCTTTCCCAATTGGACTAATAGTGAATCCTGTGGCAGTACAACTGCAATTACTTAAGACCCTTAGACAGATTCACCCTGTTTTTCATGTCAGTTTATTGAAACCTGAACATACCTCCAATTTGCGACCTGCTCAGGTCGACCCTCCAGTACCTCTTTTGATTGAGGGTGAACAACATTTTGAAGTTAAAGAAATTTTGGACTCAAGGAAACAAAAGGGACAACTCAAGGTCATGGGTATAATATTCCTGTTCTATGCTGCTTTGGTAAGAGCAGCTGTAAAACTGTCTAGAGTACAAGAAAGATGCTTAGGAATTGGGAAGACTGCAGAAATGAGCAGTAGAGATGGTGAGATGCTTGGAGGTTAAATTATGTGAAGATCAGTTTTAAAAATGTGCATATATTAGCCTAAAGAAGGTCAGCTAGGAGAATCCATATTAGCAGTCTTCTAATTATTGAAAGACTGCTTAAGGAAACCTGATGTGGATTCATTCTCCATGTTCTGGAGAATACTATAAGTATGTTGAAATCTTACAGAGATACATCCAATCCTGAAATAAGGAGGATTGACCTTGAAAGCTATTAATCAGTGGAATAGTTATTATGTATGGTGGGTGGAAGAACAGAGGTGACAAGAGAGAAACCCTTGTTAACATTTATTTCTAACAATTGGCTAACAAGTGATTGCAGCTCTGGCTAACAAGCATGGCTCCGCTAACAAGCAACAGCTGACTCTGTCTGACAGCTCTCCTTTTATAGTCAGCTGTCACATGGGCCAGCCAATAAGAGTGAGTCTCTTCTACTTAAATAGCAGATCAGAGTGAGAACTTCAATTCACTCCTCCCTCCTGGGACGGAGCATGCATAGGCCTTTAAATAGGTGGGGTGGTGCCGCAACCTGCCCCGACCTATGCAGTTCAGTCTCAGCAGTCAAACGAGGTGGACTTGCTGCTGAATTTTCCTTCTCCGCTAGAGGCATCGTTGGAATTGCGGCCGAGGGTGTTCCTGGATTGAGCGGGACTGACTCCAAAGTAGGCCTGCCTCATGGTGTAGTCGATGTGGTATTTGGATAGCTCTCTTCTGGCTGGCAAACTGAGGTAGCGCTTAAATGCCCTCTTAACTGGTCAATGTGGTAGTGCCACACCCTGGCATCCTGCAGCTCCACCCTATATGATTTGTGTACTGTTATTCCCACTACTCAGCCCTGTAGCCACAAAGGGCTTCCTGTGTAATTTCTTGCATAAACTAAGTCCTCTATGATGAAGGTCCTAATTTTGCTAGTGGAGTCTAATGGGGAGTCTGGGGAATAGTTTGGGTGTAATCTATCTAAGTTGGTTCACAGGTGGTGACCCATTAGGAGCTCTGATGGGGATCAGTTGGTGGGGGCGCTGAGGGTGACATGCTGAATCAGCAAGTATTTGGCTATTTTCATGTGCCAGTTCCCTGGGCCCATCTTTGCTAAGGTTTCTTTAGCTGATCGCACTATCCTCTCTACCTGGCCATTGGACGCCAGGTGGTGATCAAGGCATGCCTAATGCCCTGTCCAGCTAAAAACAACTCAAACTTGATTGAAGTGAATTGGAGCCTATTATTGGATGTCAGCAGGTCTGGCAACCCATGGGTCATGAATAGCTTCACCAGTGCCTTGGTTACAGCCTCTGAGGTGGTGGTTGGCACGAGGACTATTTCTAACCACTTAGAATATGAGTCCACCACCAAGAAGGTTTGCCCTTGGAACAACCCTGCCAAATCTACATGGATCCAGGACCATGGCGCCTTAGGATTCTCTCATTCTCCTGGGGTCGCGGAAGGGGGTGCCGGTCTTGAAGCCTGGCAGGGCTGGCAGGTGTTAATTCAGTTTGCAATTTCTTGGTCCATACCTGGCCACCACACATACCTTTGGGTTAGCACCTTCATTTTGGCTATCCCTGTGTGCCCCTCATGCAAGACTTTTAAGACATGCTGCTGTAACTTGTGAGGGACAACAACCCTACTTCCCCAGAGAAGGCAACCCCATTGAGTACATAGCTAATGCTGGTGGACTTGGAAGGGGAGGAAATCTATACTGACTGGTCCCTTGGGTACTCCCTCCAAACCCAGTCTAGTACCTAGGCTATTACCTTGTCCTTGGCTAAAAGATGGGCAATTTTGACATGCTGCTGGGTCTGGGTCTTTAACCACAGTGGGCAGCGGGCAGCAGCTGAAGGCATCAGCATGGCTCAGGTGCTTTCCGGCATGGTGTATGAGAGTATAATTGTAAGCGGTTAAAAAAACATCCAATGGGTCATGCATGGGGACAATACTTGCAGCATTTGGCGATCCCCCGGTACTGATGCTTTGTGGGGTAGGAACGAACTATAGAAGTTCAAAAGTCCCAAGAATGATTGCAGTTCAGTCTTGTTGGCAGGTGTAGGGGCTTCATGGATGGCACATATCTTAGATTCGGTGGGTGTAGACCAGTGGTGTCGATGTGGTAGCCTAGGAACTCCACCTGATTAACTACAATCTTGCATTTGTCCCTCTTTACTTTGAGGCCAGCTTTTTGGAAACAGCTGAGCACTGCTTGCAGGTGGTCTAAAAGTTCAGTTTTGTTGGTGGCTGAGATGAGGATGTCGTCAAAATATGGCACGACATGTGGAATGTAGCAGGCATGCTATCAGGTTTGAAAAATGCCAGGGGCTACACTCACCCTGAACTGCAGGCAATGACACTTAAAGGCTCCTCTATGTGTGTCAATAGCCTGGACTTCTACCATGATGTCATCTACATGAAGCTGCTGATAGGCTTGAGCTAAGTCCAATTTTGCAAAGATTGTTCCACCTCCCAGGGAGTGTACCAGGTGCTGGATGACTGGAACAGGTTAGGCATTTTTCTGCAGTGCTTTATTAATTGTGCACTTGTAGTCAGCACATATGTGTTCTGTTTGATGGGAGTTACAATTGGTGTCTCCCACCTGGCATGATCGACTGGCTCTAGGATGCCTTGAGCAATAAGTTTGTTGAGCTGTTCGTCTATCTTGGGTTGTGAGGCAAATGGCATCTGGTGCGGTTTGAGGCGGATGGGGGGGGGTCCAAATTGAAAGAGAGAGGGTTTCCTGAGTATTTGCCCAGCTCTCCATTGAATACATTGGCAAACTCACCAGCCAAGGTCTTTACTTCCTGGTCATGGAGTTTATGCTGCTAATTCATACCCCTAGGGAAATGAACCAGTCCAACCCAATAGGCTAGACAGGGACCCGTCAACTATAATCAGCTGGAGCCACCCTTCAAAATTCTGAAATTTAACTTTGAACTTGCCTTTTCTGAAGATAGGGATGGGGCATCCCTGGTAGTCTTGAAGCAACAGTTGGCAGTCTTGTAATCATCTTTTTGCGATCTTGGGCACTAGGTACTTGAGGGTGCTCCATGAGACAATGGAAAGGGAGGAACCTGTGTCCACCTCCATTTGGCAAGACAGTGACATGAATCTTCTTTGCACAAGACAGGCAGGCTTGCCCAATTAATGTCTTTGCCTGGCTATGGGCTCTGGCAAAACAGTCTTCCTTTGGTTGTAGTCTTGGCTGTGGCTGATAGGCAGAAGTTTGGTTGACTGTCTGCCTGGCCTGGCAGACTCTGGCCAGGTGCCCCTTCTTTTAACACTTCAGACAAATGGCATTCTTGAATCTGCAGGCTGCCCTCGGATGATTTCTGCCGCAGCCTGCACAAACTGTTTTTTGTTGCTATGGCTTCATCTCACTTGCCCAGCCCTTTCTTTGTGTTGATCTGAGGCAACTGACATCATCATCTTCTTTGATTGTCTCTTTGGGAAAAATCTCGTCATGATGTATGGCCATAGTGCCTCTGATGATGGGTGGGCTGCTTGCACCTTGGACCTCTGATGTCGAAAAGGTTAATAGCTCTGTGGCTTGGGCTTCTTCTATGGCCATCTTAAGAGTGAGGTCAGCCCTGGTGAGTAGGCATCGCTGCAGATGGAGGTCCTTCACGCCACACACTAATTGGTCTAGGAGCATGTCATCAAGGTCTTGGAACCCATAATGGAGGGCTGCCCCTCGTAATGCTGCCATGTAGAGGC
The DNA here is from genome assembly GCA_000516915.1 of Ophiophagus hannah. Lineage (NCBI taxonomy): Eukaryota > Metazoa > Chordata > Lepidosauria > Squamata > Elapidae > Ophiophagus > Ophiophagus hannah. The sequence continues at coordinate 14,597 of AZIM01008136.1, read as the reverse complement.
TAATGGATTCACCCTCAGCTTGGTTTCTTTGGTGAAAGGCATGTTGGCGAGCAATTCTGGAAGGTTTTGGCATGTAGTGATTGCCCAGTATGTCTTGAAGGATATCCCAGGATAGTGATTGGACTGTCTGGGGGACTAGAAGGGGCCTCACGGTGTTGAAGACTTCAGCTCCACAGAAATTTAGGAAGTACGCCTTCTTCCAGTTGCTGGAGTTTCTATGAGGTCATTTGCTTCGATGAAGCATTTGAAGCGGTTTATGGAGGAATCCCACATTTCCGAGGCCAGATGGAATGGGGCGAAAGAAGGTGGTGCTGCCATCTCTCTGCTAATTTGATTTGGCAGTTTTGGTGTGGCAAAATAGTCTTCCACTGCCTGTGATGTTAGCGACTAGCTCTCTTGTTGGTGACTTCGGAAAGGCTTGTGACAACAGTTCTGTTGCCTCAGTTTGCCAATCCCATCCTCATCGCCAGTATTAGATATGGTGGGTGGAGGAACGGAGGTGACAAGAGAGAAACCTTTGCTAACATTTATTTCTAACAATCGTTAACAAGTGATTGCAGCTGTGGCTAACAAGCGTGGTTTGCTAACAAGCAATAGCTGATTCCGTCTGACAGCTCTCCTTTTATAGTCAGCTGTCAGATGGGCGAGCCAATAGGAGCGAGTCTCTTCTCCCGCTTAAACAGTGGACTGGAGTGAGAACTTCAGTTCGCAACAATAGTGTTTCTCTGAAATTGTGGATGCTCCATTTCTGAATGTTTTCAAAGATTGGACAACCATTTGCCTGGGCAGGTCAGAGGATTCTTGCTCTGTGTAGAGACTAGAGATCCTTCCCAGCCAGCCTATAACTTTATGGATGAAAAACCTCTCCTGAAATCGCAAAAGCAACAGCATGCTTGGGTCAGTAGAAAGCAAAGTATGTTCTCTGTAGCTTGATAGTGCTTTTTTTTACATTTAATATCAAAATGAGGAGGATCAATTTGTAGGATCAATATATGACATTATGAAAAATCTCAGAATCTCTAATTTCATGATTCAGGTTGAAGAGACTTTGAGATCAAAGTTTTGAGATGCTTTCCTTTTAAAAAAAAACAACCCTGGAATTTGGTGAATAAAAAATAATAATTCTGTGAAAAAAATGTTGCTTTATGTTCTTATAGTTTTTATGATGTCTTCCATAAAAATAAAGGATTTAGATGTTATTTTTATGATCACATTTTTATTCAAATCTTCTCTGAACTATCTGTACGACTGCATATTTCCTTTCAATTGTGTAAATTACTGACGGTGTCACTATGGTCTGAAAGTGGCAACAGGTGGGGTCTGACACGTAATGACAGCCGGACACATATAACGACTTCCATAGGTTTTGCTGACTCAGCGAACGAGAGAAATTTAAGAGGCACACCCCACAGCAACAACCCAAACGACGAAAGAAAGCGCGCAGCTACTTGTCAATCTTGCGCATGCGTTTTCCTTTTATGGGCCCGCCTCCAGGCGAGAAGGTGCGCATGCGTGTCGTTGAAGGATTTTTTTTTTATTTTTCTTTTTCCTCTGCAGCTGCCGAACCTCGTTGGTAATACTGCGGGGGCTCGCTGGCAGAGTGGCCTGGGAAGCGGCGCAGGGGGAAAAAAGGGGAAAAGGCGGCGGTACGGAAAGTTTTAGGAGCCTCGCGCTCGTGGAAAGCGCGAGGTCGATTTGGAGCCTATTATATGATAGGAAAAAAGACAGGATCCTGCGAGGGACAAACCCGTGAAGCCCACTTCCTTTTCGCTTTCGAGAAGCAGTTGAGTTCAAGGACAGCACTCTCCTTGCCTGCACCGAGGACCTTCGTGATTCCGCCCTAACCGGCTTGCTCGGAGTCCCTAGTCTTTTCGTTCGGACGGAGCTGATCTTGGGCAAGAAAACTCAGAGCCGCTGGCACTGGGTGAGAACCGGAATCGGGAGTGGAAGCTGGCAGCCTCTCCTGCCAGAAGNNNCAGCCTCTCCTGCCAGAAGGATGGGCGGGGACTCTTCACCTCTCTCGGGCGGATGGTAGGCGGGGAAAGGGTTTCTGATGTCTCAGGACTTGTCGGAAGGGGTAGGCCGGAATGTATGGACCTATGTAGGACGTTTATGTGCCACCCGACACCCTGAATATTATTGCTCATTTTGAGAGATAACTGTTGTGGTACTTGATGGTAGCATAGTGGGGTAAAATCTCCGGTAAATCTAAAATCTCCATGTTAGCATATAAATAAACCACGGTTAAGTTAACTATGGAAAAGTCAACCTAATTCTCTGTCAGTATCTCTGACAAGATATTGCCTGGGGTTCAAGGGTGTTTCACGGGATCTTTTTTAGGAAGTATGATTGGAGGGGGAGTCAGAGAAGAAGTTGAGAACTAGCCTGCTTGAACTTTATCTTGCTGAGGAAAGAAACTGGCCCTTCTGTTCTTTGTAGCAAAAGATGAAAATTCAGGGTATTTACTGTACTGATGATAGCTTAATAGTCAGATAGTTAAATTAAGAAAGAAAATTCTGTTAATGATTAATATTGTAATTCAAAGCATGTTTGTGAGTAAACAGCTTACATTCAGATCTCTATTCTAAAGAATGCGTAATAGTTTAAAGAGTTTCATAGGCAAAAAACAGATTGCTGCACAAATATCCAAATATTATACTATAGGCATGTATTTAGAAATAGTATTTAAGTGGGCAGAAGGTTATGTTTCAATAATGGCTTTTTGGTGGTATTTGTTTCCAGGCTTATTTCAAATTGAGAGCAGCATTTGCATTCTTAATCCTGTTAATTTCAGTAAGCTGAATCAAGATTAAGTTGATTTAAAATTCTCTTAAAACCAGTGTGGGAAATTAATTATTGATTTCTTCAGGAATTAAATATGAGTTAAGCAAACTACTGTAGTACTGTTTTGATGCTCTTAAAATGTAGACAGAAAATATAGCATGAGTTGTATGTAGGCAAGCCCTGAAATTCTAAAACTACTGGCAGATGTTTTTGATGGTAAACTCAAGAAATATAGCTGGGTGTCATCAGCATATTGAAGATATCTCAATCCATGGTGGTGGATGATTTCACCTAGAAGCTTCATGTAGATGTTAAACGGAAGTGGAGAGAGTACTGAGCCCTGTGGGACCCCACAAAACAGTGGACGAGGCTGGATCTCTTGCTCCCTAAGTGAACCAGAACAACATAGAGCCACCCACTCCCAACTCCCAAAGCTGCTCCAGAAAGGTACCAAGGTTGATGGTATTGAAGGCCGCTGAGAGATCAAGTAGAGCATGGTTGGATGCCCTACTGCCATCCTGCTTCTGCCAGAGATCATCAAAAAGGGCAACCAATGCCGTTTCCATCCATAGCCATGCCTAAATCCTGTTTGGAAATGGTCTAGATAACCCATTTTATTCAGGAACTTTTGGAATTGCCACAAAAGCACCTTTCAAAAACCTTCCCCAAAAAGGGAAGATTGGAAACAGGTTGAAAAATTTATTCAACAGGGTGGAATATAGTGATAGTATCTTAAGAAGCGGGCAGACAACAGATACATTAACATGCTGAGGCACAAACCCCTTCCACAAGGAAGAATTAATCACCACTAGAACCCACCCTCATGTTGCCTCCTGGGAAGCTTTGATAAACCAGGAGGGTCATCGATCTAAAACATAGGTACTTGCACTCCCTAAGATCCTGTCCACTTCGTCATGAGCAACAAAGTTGAACATTCCTGTGGTGGCACAGTGGTTAGAATGCAGTATTATAGGCAGTAGTAAATAGTCTTCCTTTGGTAATAAACAGGTGATCTGGCCTAGTTTACTCCTTTCATGATAGCCATTCAAGAAATTATAAATGTTCTGCCCAATTTGGATCTAATCCAGTGAAAATTTATTTTAAGTACACTTAGGATTGCAGTATAACAAGTAAAATTTTTTATGAAGGTCTAATCTTGTCAGTTCAACTTAATACATGTTATCTACCTCTATAAATTGTTTAAATATCCCAATTAAATATTCTCAATCTAACTTAATGGAAAGTTATCCTTTTGTTGTCTTAAACTTCTAATTGCAATCTCTGGATTTTCAAAAAAGGGCAGGGATTTTCCTCTCTTGTAGTACCTGTTTTTCTTTTTTGGGAAGCTTGGCAGGGAAAGAAGGAGGGAGGGAGGGAGAGAGGGAAGA
>AZIM01008135.1:0-22855 GCA_000516915.1 Ophiophagus hannah | reverse complement strand
ATTAGCCCAGCCTGTCTAGGAAGACAATGAGCACCTCCCACTTCTGAACAGCTCATAGGAGAAAGGGCTTATCAAATGGGTAGAAAGTTATTAGGTGCCAAAATAGAATTCCTGGCTTGAGATACAGTTATCAATCACCATCAGGAAATTCTAGGAAGTTGGTCACCACCCGAAGATTTGTTCGCAACCAGAAGGAAAACTGTTCTGAAAATTCTGGTTGTCACCCGTTCGCGACCAGTTCGCAACCCAAGGTTCCGCTGTGCAGGCATTTTCTAAGGGATGCAGTTGGGGAACCACATTGTAGCCAATGTTGAAAGCATGTCTAGGTCCAGAGAAGGCATGGGGTGGACTGTTCCTTCAGGATCTTTGTGCTTAGGAAACTCCAGTTGTAGCAACATATTGCCAGGCTGCAGATTACCAGGAGCTGGATTGGGTACCAGGGATTCTCCAGTGACTGCGTAACTGGATTTTTTGATACTGTGGAGGTATTAAGCAATTTGTTGATGGAATGTATTGCCACAATCCTGACTGCATGATAAGGCCAGATCAATTAATGGCTTAGCTGTAGAGCTTATTGTCCGCATGTTTCTCTTAATTTGTCCAGTTTGTGTATGAGGTCTGCTTGCTCTATATCTGGCAATGTATTTGCCAGATTGATTGCAATGCAAATTAATCAATCAGCTTTCCTTCCAGTGAGTCCTCAGTAGACTTTCTAGATGAGATACTTGTCTTGTCTCTGCCCTTTTTCTACTGGAGAGTTGAGCCCGCCACAGTTGTTCCATTTTCTCCTAACAGATTCAGGGATGAGGACAGCTCTAAATTCCCTGGCAATCTCACAGTGTTTATCAGTGTGAGCAACAGATGTCTTTATGGCTTCTGCAGTTACAGTGGTTTTCAGCTTACTTTGCAAAGGGCTCCTTTAATTAGTTTTTATTTTTAATTGATGTTAAATATTCAAAGATTGAAGTCACTCTTTGTACTGTAAGCAGACATTGTTGGGATATGAAGTCTGTTCCATTCTCTCTTTTTAAGTTCAGATCGTCCTCGTCCCTGCATAAGCAAGGCAGCTGCTGAATAGACAGCTGGAGTCAGGGAAGAGGAGGCATCCTCCACCAGGGAAGACAAAAGTTATATAAGCTGCTGGTTTCCTATTTCCACCTGTAGATCCCACTCCAAAGAGTTATGAATGTTGTATCTATCTGGTGAGGGAGTAGAGGCAAAGTTACTTACTGAAGTTATCTGCTTATTTATTATATATTCATTCATTTTCTACTGCTTCAGAGGCTTGGTTGAAATCCGTGTTGGAGTGGATATAATGTCTCTTCTTCCTTTTCCCCATTCTTAAACCCCAGATTAAAAATTATTAAGTTATGACTGGAGCAGCAGATAGGTGACCTCTCAGGCAATACAGTTTAAAAAATTAGAAATGGGGAGTAAAACTACTAAAAGAATAAAAATGGAGAGCATAAACTCAGAGCTGCTCACCCATCTCTATCTTGCACTTCACCTTATGCAGAAGGTAGTGGCAAGCCATTTCTGAAAAATATGGCCAGAAAAACTACATGGGCTTCGTCTTGCATTGACTGCAAGGACCACAGCAACAACCAACCACCCCTTTGGTTATTCCTGTATCTTTACATTTTAGGATATTGTTCTCCTCTGCTCTTATCCAAATGTATATCAACAGATTAACAGAACACCCATGATATAATGTAACATATTTATCTGCTGCAATGTCTGCTGCATTCTTTTTCAGAGAAGCACAGATATTTACCTAATCTTAAAAATGAGAAGAAAAACAGCCAGAAGAGACAGAGGATGGGAGCTGCTAATGCTTGACTCACAGCTGCAATATGAATCTGCTTCTCTAGTTTGGTAGGAAGGTATGCATAATAGAGGTTGTGGCGATCAATGGTATGTTTCAGCAATAGATAAATTAACCCTGAAAGTAAGAAAAATATGACAGAATTACTAAGAAGGACTATAAAAAAAGTTTAGCAAAAATTTACTGTATTTTTTGGTGTATGAGATGCACTTCCCCCTCCCAAAAAAGTGGGTGGAAATGTCNTGCCTCCCAGCAATTTGCCTCCTTGCATCAAACAGCAAACAGCCTGGTCAGCTTCAGAGTGCCCCATTTTCTGCCTGTTCCGATCCCTGACGTTTGGAATGGGCTGAAAATGGGGCACGCAGAGGTGGCAATAGGCGATGGTGATCCCTGCAGCCTGAAACAGCTGATTGTCGGGAGGCTGATCCAACTGACAATCAGCTGCTTGTGCTAATCAGGCTGTTTGCTGTTTGCTGCAAGGAGGCAAATTGCTGCAAGGCAGAGGCAGATTTTTTTTTCTTGTTTTTCTTCCCAAAAGCTAGGTGCGTCTTATACTTCAGAGCATCTTATAGTCCGAAAATACAGTATATCAATATATCAAAAACCTCCCTCAACTCATCCTCCACTCCTAGTGATAAAATAAGTCTAAAAATGAACAGAAAGGTATAATGAATGGTTATAACATTTTGTTTTCTTAACACGTATTATTATTTAAAACTCAATATGTAATGTTGCACATAAATAGTGCACAATGTTGAAATGCAATTTAACAACTAATGCAAAAAAACTGACACCCTGGGAATCTTTCCTTACTATCTACACAAGCATTACAGACAGCTTTTGAATATAAGTTCCCACTATCTATGGCATGCTGTTGAGATGTTCTGAGTATGAGTATGAAAGATGAGTGCTAGATATAATTCACTAGAAGGTATAAAAAGGTAAAACCGACTTTCTATTATTAGCACTTAAAATGGGCACTTTTGCCTCCTAAAGCCTGTGTTCTTAGGGGGTGGAAAAACAAGGCAGGAAAAACAAACAAAGAATGGTTTCTGGAATTATTTTCTAATTATAAGCAGTAGCCATAAGAGACATCTGTAATTACATTACAAATATTGTCTAAAATCTACCAGATATCTTCAATTTCTTTTCTTTCATGCTATTTCACTAACTTGTAATAGGCCAGTAGTGGGCTACGGGCTCGGTATGTGAAAAATTCAGAAAATGCCTAAGTTGATTCTGCTGCCGTGTCACTTCCCCACCCTTGAACAAAAGAGAAACAATTCTTTACATATTACTTTATTTTTAAAGAAAATACTGTCCAATCATGCGTGTGATTCTTAGAATCTGCTGTGCACCACTTATATTCAGGCGGTGTTCTCTTTCTGTTAACAGGCCCCTGTGGTCTACACAAGGCAGCTCAGGCTCACACAAGGCTTTCGTTCTTGAAGCGCCTTTGAAGAATATTCTTCTGTGGTCTCTTGTAGCCTTCCCAAACTCCACAGAAGCACATCCAATTCTCAAGCAATTTTTGGAGGCTTCGGAAGTTGTGCAAGAGCACAGACTCCTTGTGTGACTTCCAGAAGTCACATGAGAGCACAGCTCACTTTTGTATGGCCTCTGCAGCCTCTGAAAATTGTGCAAAAGCACGCCCCATTCTCACACTACTTTCAGAAGCTCTAGAGGTTGCATGACTTCTTATGGGTATGCAAGAGCACATCCCATTCTCACATGGTCTCAGCAGCATCTGAAAATCAATTTTTGTTGACTGCAGGAGCCATGTGAAAGTGGGGTGTTCTCTTGTGTGGCCTCTGGAAACTGAGCAGCCTCTACAGCCTTCAAAAATCACACAAGAATGGAGCATGATTTTGAGAACAGCTGTTGTTGGACATTGGTGAACACTGGCATGTCACTCAAAAAGTTGTGGTGTGTCACCTTTGACATGCATGTTATAAGCTCACCATCACTGTAATATGCTATAATGCTCTTTTATATTTTTTTTCAGAAATGTATTATGCACAATCTAGATTTTTTATTTAAAAACCTGAATTGCTTTTTAAGTCTATGGCCAATATTACTTCAATAGATTTCTACCTCACACTTTTATATGCTCAGATGTTACAGAAGATGGAGGCATGCATGAAGGAGAAAAAAAAATCAGCAAGAGAGCACAATTAGATATATAGCAATAGCAAAAGCAATAGCACTTAGACTTATATATCACCCCAAAGTGCTTTACAGCAATCTCTGGGTAGTTACAATGTCAGCAAATTGTCCCCAACAATCGGGGTCCACATTTTATAGACCCCCAGAAGGATGAAGGATGACTCAACCTCAAGCCCTGTCAAGATCGAACTCCAGGTTGTTGACAGAGATTGCCTGCAATACTGAATTCTAACCACTGCACCTCCAAATGCTATTGTTAAATATTTAAAATCCCCAACTTCTTTTGGATCACTTAAAACATAAATGTTTAATGTAAAATGATAATTGACACTCTTTTTCCATCAATGGAACTACTAGATATGGCTTCAGATTCATAGATATTGGTAAGCAGGTGACTCATTCCATTTCTCTTATATAGACTTGATGCCCTAGATCTTTTTCTTTTTTGCAAGGCTTCCTACCAAACTTAGACAAAATAGCCTTTTAAGCATCTTTGCAATGAAATATCCACTTAATCTAAAACAAAAGGATAAAAGTATTAAGTAACTAATGTGTTCACTCATTTATCAACTTACCAAATGGGACAATAATAGGACATGTAATACTGTATGCCATAATGACTGTGAATACACATAACATCCCAGCATACATTGCTCCAAATTCAAACTGATAAGCTTGTTGCTACAAGGAAATCAAAATACATTAAGCATGAAAATAATTCACATAAATTTCTAAGGAAACTGATTTTTGCAAATGTACATCCACACTAGAAACAATCAACTCATATAATTATATACAAAATCTAGACTTGTAATGAAAAGTCAGATTCTTAGATGGGAAAATTTTGTACACATTGCGACTTTCCCCAGACTTCAGGGACTAAACATTGCTTGCACAGATACCATTTCATGGGCAAAGGCTGATTTCCTCATTTCCTAAACTTATTAGGCCATCATTGCTCAGGAAAGCCCCGATGGTGGTGAAGATATCTCTTTGATAGTGGCTCTTACACTGAAAAGGCTCTTGAAGAACCAATTAAATATTCTGGAGGTAATAGTTGAGAAGCTCATTGTCCATACAGAATGGCACATAGCATCTGGAATCCTTCACTGTAAAATTTGACAACAGAACGATGGATAGGCTCAGACACACTCTCTATTTCCAGGTAGAATAGGAATTGCATATTTTTGGCATATGAATCTCAGTTGGCTATTATTCAAGATATGGCTATTGCTCATTCTACTAGGAGGTGGCTTATCTGAGCATTCTGTCAAGACAGCAATATGTCCTTGGGAGATAATATTCAGAATGGCCACAGTTTGAGAAGATGCCTGAAAGGATGGTTCCTTCCTTCTAGCTGCATGTCACATTCAGCATGTTCCTCTCCCATGGTAAATATGGAAACCACTCTGGTTTGCTTGCTTTCCTCCACTACTGTAGGAAAGTTAAATGTTAGTATTTATCATACAATTTTCTTTCTACAGTGGATGATTGGCATCCAGCTGTCCTTGAGCTAAGTATTGCTTATGGTATTGAAGGCAAGGGAGGATATATCATTGTATGTTCTTTCTCTGAGTAGGTTACTGTTGCTGTTATTCATCTTTCTATCTTTAAATGACATAGCTAGGAGCTGATGCATCCTGCCATAAATATATATAAAGTTCTGTCTTCTCTTTTAAGTGGAAAGTCCTCAATAAAAGATATCTTCTATCTAGTAAAGGTAAAAAGCTTTCTTGGTAAGTAGTGATGTTCCATGCACTACTAAGAGGTCAAAGAGTGTCAGAATGAAGGACAGCAAACCCAATGGACAGAGAGCTGAAACACTCCAATGGAAGAATTAAATATAAAATGTGTTATATGAAAGATTTGATACCTGCTTAACATTTCTCCTCTCAGCAGAAGATTTGGCCATCATCATGCGAATGGTATACATCATAAGGCCTGGGAAACGCAACAGTTGTGTTCCATTGCCAATAAAAGCTGAGGCAATTACATAGTTCACAAAGAAAGCTCCCTGATCAGGCAAAAAGACACACCTGCAATGAAAAATAGGCATGCAATTGTATCTCCTTTTCACCCATCTGGAGACTATGGTGAACAGTGAGCATTTTCCTTCTCTCCTACATATCTGTCTTGAATGGAAGCAGTGAAAACAGGGACCAGTATTGTTTTCAATGTGCACTTACAATATATGAAATCAATCCAGCAATGATTTTGCATGCACACCCATGGTTTTGCCACATACTCTTTTATTTTAAGACAAGTGGAAGAATTTTGAAATACAAAAAAGTGATGAACTTTAATTTAAAAATACAGCAAATTCTTCTGAGGGCAAAGGAAGTTCAGAATCAAACTTGGAAAAATGAAGTATTTTTTTCAATGCTTTTCTGCTGTGAATGAGATTTGCAGAGGCTTAAGGTACCTGTTTTGCTTTTATAATGCTTAATCTAAGTATTTTTCTCCTCACCACTCACAGCTCCTCAAAAAAGTTGCCCCAACTCATTCTGAGGAGTCAGTAGTTCTCATGGGCTATGAAATATATTTTAGAAGATATCAGTCAAGGGTGAACATCATAGTAAATAAAATCTATTATTTGATTACACTGATGTCCCATCCACATAGCAGCACTTTCTCCAATTTTTCCCCACAGCTGAGATAGACTAGGTTGAGACAGAATGACCAGCCCAAAGTCATACCATGATTTTTCTCAGATTTAAATCCTTGTGAAGACATCAGTGGCTTAAGTTTTGAATATCTCTAACAGATCACTATGCATGATGTACTTGGGGCCAATGGCTGCACTAAAACAGAAAGGCTGTAGTGACTGGAGCAATGGTTCTAAGTAGAAGAGACAACCTATAAGTATGGATAGCTCCAGTTTTTCCAGGGTTTTAGGATAAGTTTAAGAGACATTTTAATTTTTAGAAAGAAATATTAAACTTTCTCCATCAACAGTCCTTCTAAAGTTTCATAAAAGCCATACAGGGCTGGTGCAGCTCCTTGACTTAACAATGCTCTCCTTTTCAATGGAATAATACTTTTTGGGGAGCAGGCTTCCGAAGACACAAACAGCAATGTTTCCTAGTTATTCAAAATCATTTCCCAAGACAAAAAAAATTATCACATAAGAATCTTCATGTTTAGTTCTTCCCACTGGTTGGTATCAATTTATGATTAATAAATAAAATAGTAACTAAAGACACATTTGCATATCCTGAGTCAGTTAGCAAAAGGACGAAAGCTTCTTTTTAGATACTTACTCTAATCTAACTTTAGATTCAGATGCTTTATCAAATACCCAGCGAAAGAAGAAATCCAGACTGAAAGAAATATTTGGTGTTAATTTCTTCAATTTACTACAACATCAAATAAAAGAGAAAAATTTAAGTATAATTGTAATAGTTTCAAATAACTTGCATGTAATTTCACTATCTATCACCATATATTGTATATTATGAAAGTATAAAAGTTATATAAAAAACCCAAGACACAGATTGTTCATTCAGCCACTAGTCAAACTTTTCATAGCACTAAACGAGTGGTACTTACTAGTCCTCAGAATTTCAGCCATCACAATATTCTTTGGTCATCATTTGCAATCTTTGTAGGTTTTTGACAAGTAAAGTTATCGGGGAAACCAGCAAGCAGTTGCAAGTGATGAGCACATGACATTAGATGTAAGAATGTAAGATGGTTAGTGTTAAGTTGTGGGCGAGAGATATGCGGGAGACTCCGAGTGCTTAACTCCTTTATTGCATTGTTCAGAACAAAGAACAGCAGCTGAGGCAGCTCCTTTTACTTGAGAGCTGCTTGCGGCTACAACCAGTGACGGTTCTTTAAATTCCCGTCACGGACCAACCAATCAGAGGTGCTTATGTAAATATCTAACACCCCTCCCCACCTGGCCCAGTCCACCCAATCCTGTCCCGCCTAGCGCATGTAATCACATGGATAGGCAGGACTCTTATGGGTGCGACTGGACTTGCGCAGTTCAGTCATCAGCTGGTCTTTGAGTTGTTCGGTTGGACCTATTACTTCTCCTGCTCCCTCCAATAGAAACTCCTGGAATCTTTTAGGTGGGGCAGCCATTTTATCTCCACTAGATGCCACCCTTTTGCTATCTCTCCAGGCCTGTCCCTGCCTTTGTGTGTCCAGTAAGTGTCTGCTATTTCTGCTATTTCCGTTTGGTGTTTCCGGTGCTATTCTTAGCTGTTTGTGACTCGTTAGCCATTAGGGCCTGTTCTGTGTTATATCTTGTTTGGACGGGGTCACCCCCTTCCTCTCTGAGTGTGTTGCATCTGTGGGAAGGGTCTCTCCCTTCCCCTTTGCTTGCAATGTGTATGTGGGAAGGGTCTCCTCCTTCCTCTCTAGTTAAGTCCGTGTTCCCCCTTGTCCCTCGTGTTCTTAGTTGCTCTATGTGTCTTCTCCAGCTTTAGCCATCTGTTGTGTCGACCCTGTAAGATCGGGGCCCCGTTACTTGGGCCACCTTCACTGGTACCCATAGAGGCTCCCCTGTTAGATTTTTAGCGTAAACTAGATTGCCCGTTTGGAACATCCGGCCTTTGCTGGATGAATCCATGGTCTGTCTGGATTGTATGTGGGGTGTTAATCTGTCTAAGGGTGATCTCAACTTTCTTCCCATGAGTAGTTCAGCAGGGCTTTTATTTGTTGTTGCGCTGGGTGTTATGTGCTGTATGCCTAATAATTTATCTATTTTCGCTTGCATGTCCCCTGGCCCCAGTTTCTGGAGGGTCTCTTTCATGTATTGGACCATGCATTCCACTTGTCCATTCTTCGATGAATGTCCAGGTGCCGATAGGGCGTGCCATATCCTGTTCTGTGCTAGAAAACACTCAAACTGAGCGGCCGTGAACTGGGGCCCATTGTCAAATACAATTATGTCCGGCAGGCTGTGTGTGGCAAATAGTTTCCTTAAGTTTCTAATGACTGCCTCTGTTGTTGTGGACTGCATGATGCTGACTTCCAGCCATTTAGAATATGTGTCCACTACGATAAAAAATGTGTGTCCCTTTACTGGCCCCACAAAATCAATATGTACCCTTGACCTAGGTCCCCTTGGTGTTTCCCACTCATGGTTGGGTGCCGTGGGCAGTGCTGGCCTGTTTTCCTGGCAAATCCTGCATGCAGATACCTATGCCTCTATTTCCTTTTCCATCCCTGGCCACCATACATAGCTCCTTGCCAGGGATTTCATTCTCACTATCCCTGGATGCCCCGCATGCAACGTTTCCATTATATTGTCTCTTAAACTCTCAGGAATTATTACCCGATCCCCCCACAGAACACATCCTTTTATTATTGATAGTTCCATTTGTCTGTTCTGGAATAGTTTAGTTTCGTTGGTTTTCTTCCTCTCAGGCCACCCTCTCCCTACCCAGTTCAAAACACGCACCAGAGTTCCGTCTCTAGCTGCTTCTCTTGCGATATCGGTTGCTGTTACCGGTGTTCGTTCAAATGTCTCAATCAGGAGTGTGGTTGCCGCTGGTGCTGGATCCTCATCCTGGCTGAGTAGGGGGCATCAGCTCAGTGCATCTGCATGGTCAATGTCTCTTCCTGGCTTGTAGATTAATTTGTAATCATAGGCAGCCAGGAATTCTATCCAACGTGGCATTCTGGGGGATAAGATGTTCGGTGTGGCTCTGTCCCCCGCGATGATGCCCAAAAGTGGTTTGTGATCTGTGACTAGTGTAAACTTTCTTCCGTATATGTATTCGTGGAATTGCTTGATTCCAGTGACTGCGGCTAACATTTCTTTGTCAAGTTGGCTATAATTCCATTCCGGTTTGGATAATGTCTTTGAGTAGAAGGCAATTGGGGCTTCTTTTCTGTTTGGTAAGATGTGGCTGATGATCGCGCTGACCCCGAATGGTGATGCGTCGCAAATTAATATTAATGATAAAGTCTCGTTGTACTGGATTAGTAAGCGGTCTGATGTAATTAGTCTCTTTATCTGTTGGAATGCTGCTGCTTCTTTCTGCCCCCAAACCCAAGCTGCTTTTTTGTCAAGCAATCTGTGGAGTGGCTCTGCCACAGTTGCCTTCTGTGGTAAGAATATTTGGTAAAAGTTAATGAGACCAAGGAAGGCTTGCAAGTCTGTTTTGCTTGTAGGCCTGGGGGCTTCTTTGATTGCTTTAATTTTACTGTCTGTGGGGTGGATTCCTTCACTGTCTATTAAATAGCCCAGGAATTCTACTTTGTTGGCTGCTAGTTAGCATTTTTCTTTTTTTACTTTAAGCCCCACCTCTTTATAATGGCTTAAGACTTCCCTTAAACATTCGTGTAATTGTTCTTTGTCCTCGGCTGATATGAGGTCATCATCAAAATACAGCACCACCCCTTTTATGCCGTGCAATAATCATTCCATGAGGCTCTGGAATAGCCTCGGGGCAATGCTAACCCCAAATTGTAGGCGGTTACATTTGAAAGCTCCACGGTATGTTACAATTGTCTGCACTTCCGCTGTCTCAGCGTCTACCGGTAATTGCTAGTAGGCTTGTGCGAGATCAAGTTTTGCAAAAAAATTTCCCCGCCCCAGGGAATGTAAAAGGTGCTGTACCACTGGGACGGGGTACACACTCTGTTGTAGGGCATGGTTAAGTGTGGCCCGGTAGTCAGCACGGATGCGCAGAGATCCATCTGGCTTTATGGGTGTGACGATGGGGTTTCCCATTTTGCATGGTCTATAGGTTCTAGGATCCTTGGGAAATGAGCTTGTCTAATTGCTCATCTATTTTTGGTCTAAGTGCGAATGGAACACACCTGCTTTTAATCTGATTGGGGTTATGTTTGGGTCTAGGTTAAATGAAATAGGGGATCCCAAGTACTTGCCCAATTTTCCGTCGAACACCTCCCGGAACTCCTCCATCAGATTGTCTTCCCATTTGCTTTCTGCGATGCTGTAGATTCCAGGGAAATCGATCCCCAACAGTTGGAACCACTTGAGCTCCAAAAGGCTTGGCCGGTCCCAGTCGACCACGGTTATGGCAGGATTCTAGAGTGGTGCTGGAAGGTCACTCTGAATTCACCTATGCCAATGATGGGAATCCTGTTCCCTTGATAGTCCTTTAGGATTATTCTTTGTTTGCTCAGCTGTTCATTTTTCAGGTTGGGAATTAGACTTTTGATGGTGTCCCACAACACCATTGACAGAAGAGATCCAGAATCCACTTCCATCCTACATTGTTCGCCTTCTATCGTGACTTGCATGTGGACCTTTCTGGCATTTGCCATGCTGGAGTGGCCCACTATCATGGTCTGATGCGTTTCGCTCCTCATTGTGGTCGACTCGGTGTTCCGTCGGTTCCAGCTGAATTGGCTCCAGCGGGTCTCAGGCTGGTTTTCTCGGTTCCTTGGAGGTGTGCCTTGTCTCGGCCTTCTGCTGTTTGGCTTGAATGTTTGGCATGCCCTCACAATGTGTTCTCTCTGCTCGCATCGTTGGCAGACTGCATCTCTGAACTGGCATTCCGATCGGAGATGATTTCCCTTGCAGCCTGCACACCAAAATTCCTTCCACTTCTTTTCTCAGCTTTTCTGGTGCCTTTCTGTGTGTAGTTGGTTCATTTCCTCGTTGCCGGTCGATCCCAACCTGGACTCGAGGTCCTTGTGAATGGCGGCGGTGTCCTTCTGGGGTGGGGGCTGTGGAGTCTTATTCATCCTCCTAATGGCTACAGCAGACTTCTGGGATGCTTCTGCTGCTGATGCTTCTTCGATAGCCTCCTTTAATGTTATTTTAGGCTTCGTTAGGAGACGGCTCTGCAGTGCCAGGTCCCTGAGTCCGAGGACTACATGATCCCTCATAGCCTCGTCCACATTCAGGAATTTGCATGTCCCGGCAAGGTCCCTCAGGCTCGCAATGAAATCGTTGATTCTCTCTCTGTCCTTCTGGTCTCTCCAGTAGAACTCATGTCTCTTGATCAGACTGGATACCGGTGGTGTGTAATGAGCCATCAGAATTCTCTCTAAATCTGGCCAGGCCATTGTTTTTACATCTCTAGGGGCTGCAAGAACTTTAGCCATTTTGAAGACGGCGGGGCCGCAATGCGTGAGGAAGATGGCTCATTTCCTCTGTTCCGTAATATACATCAGGTCACTACTTTCCAGGAACATCTGGAATCGATCGACGTAGGATTCCCAGTCCTCAGTCGTTGGGTCGAACAGTGCAGGTAGCATATTGTTCCCAGCCATGTTGAGTTCTTTGTCTGGTCGGTTAGCCACGTGTACGCGGTCCCGCTTCTGTCAGAATCCCACTTTCGTCGCCAGTGTTAAGTTGTGGGCAAGAGATACGTGGGAGACTCCGAATGCTTAACTCCTTTATTGCATCATTCATAACAAAGAACAGCAGCTACGGCAGCTCCTTTTACTTGAGAGCTGCTCGCAGCTACAACCAGTGATGGCTCTTTAAATTGCCACTGTCACGGACCAACCAATCAGAGGTGCTTATGTAAATATCTAACAGTTATGTTGCTATAGTTCCATTAATAAGCCTAGATGCTCATGAATGAATTCTCAACTCACTATATTCCTCCCACAGAATATTTCTAAGGTATAGGAAAGCTGTGGAAGAAAAAGGCAAGCCACTGGGGCAATTCTGAATTTTTGCCAGCAAGAAGACATAAATATGTAAACAACAGACATAGATCAAAATGTGCATAAGGTAAGCAAGTGAAAAGAATTCTATCTCTCAAACACTTAAATGTAGAGAGATACTGATTATTTTACAGGGTTTATGTAAATTTTGTACTGCAAAGAGGAAGTAAAATATGAAGAAATAATAATTAGGAAGAAAAAGAAATTATGGAATGGCAGAGATTGTTTCAGATATTTAAATGTTGCAAACAAAAAAAAAATTAAATTTAAAAGAAAAAGAACCCTGTCATACTCAGAAAGCTAGAATTTTACAGTAGCCTTTACCTAGTCAAACCAAGCGAAGGTAATATTAGTACCATGAAGATCAAAAATGTGTAAATCTTGTGCATCATTGTTCTGTTTTCATTAGACCTATTTAAAAAAAAGAAAATGATTGATCAATAGTTGCATGTTGTCAAATATTATTAGGTCTGATATGGTAGTTACAAATGGAAATGCTTAAAATTAAAATTTGTAAATAAGTTATTTTGGATTACTCTGGAGTTGGCGTTATTTGTTACACTGACTGTTTTTACACTAGTTTTTGTCAGCTCTACCTTAAAAAAATCCTTTAGTGCAAGCATCCATAAGTCAAATACTCAACCGGATCCAATAAGCTATACAATAAATATTATTTGCTCAAACATTTAATTGACTGCTTTCAGGGAAAAGGCAACATGTTAAATATAAAAATAATTTGTTTATTTATGATCCAAGACCAAGTCACAAAATTTAAAATACAGCACATCTCCTTGATAGGAAGGCTCCACTCACGGTCACTCACGCCCTGGTCATCTCCCGTTTGGATTCTATAGTACACTCTACATGGGGCTACCTTTGAGAAGTACCTGAAAGCTTCAGCCTGTTCAGAATATAGTGGCACAGACACTTATGTGTAGCCCTAGAACAACATAAGTTACCCCAGTTCAGTGAGTTGCATTGGTTCCCAGGTTACTTCCAGATCCAATTCAAGGTACTGATTTTGACTTTAGCTCTTTCACCAAGACCTTCAAGGCAGTATCAAATTATCTGAGGGACCATTTGTTTTTGATTACATCTGCCAATCTCATCAGGTACAGCAGAAGTATGTTGCAGGTTCTGTCTTCTGAGGAACATGGGCCTTTTCTGCTGTGGTGTCCACCTTGCGAAACATCCTCTCCACAAGGTGAGGTTCGCCCTCACCAACTGTTAACTTTCCATAAGTCCCTCAAAACGTGGATGTGTCAACTGACCTGAGGAACTCAAGGCAACGATTTGTTGAGATTGATCCACTATTGCTAATATCTGTTGCTGTCTTAATAATGTTTTAAAATTGTTTTTTATAGTACTATTTTATAAATTCTTTATTGTATGCCACCCAGAGTCACATCTGTCATGGCCTCAGAGCAGGTGCTGCACCTGATTTAACAGCCACTGAATCAAATATCTCAGATCACTTGTCAGCCAGCACTGAACTTTCTTTAGTCAAAATGGATGCCAAGAAACAGGACAAACCCTCTGCCAGCCTGAGAATCCTGCACTCCATCAAAGTAAGTCCTACATGAGCAAGCGGCAAGATACTGACCTCAGGCAAGCCAAGGGCCTCATTATTGGCAAGTACTAAGCAGTTATACACACTTGGTGGAGCCAGGATTTAAGCTGCACAAAGACTGCCTTCAAAACACCTAGATACTGATCATTTAGAAGAAAATCTCAATCTTTTCACAGTCAAATTGAAGAGTAGATATATTAGCTCTGATTACCAGTGCAAGTACAGTGGGCACTTTTAAAATGATGTGTGAAACAGACTCAACCTCTAAGTTTGAGCAAATATATATAACTGGGGAGTGAACAACATGTCTGTAAGAAATAAGAAAGCTTGGCTCAGTCTATCTGACTATCCTCTGCTTAAATTCCACCAGGGTTTTTCTATGCCTAGAGCAAGTATATACAGGTAGTCCTCAAGTTTTGACCATAATTGAGACCACAATTACTTGTAAAATGAGGCACCATATGACCGGGCCAGACAAGTAAAAACTGGTTTCCAGCAAAAACATTGTACATCATGGTCACATGACTGCAGGGTGCTGCAAATAGCTATAAATGTGGGCTGGTTATTGAATATCCAAAATTTGAAACTGATCTCTAAGCAACCAGTTATAACTCAAGGATGTTTTAAATATTATGACTTGTTCTTGGACCATAAACAAACAAATAATTATAATAATTCCATCAATTGCAAAAGAGCACATTGCTTGGATCTGACATATACTACTATATCCTAAGTTTTTGGGAAGAACTCAATACATAGGAAGGCCAACACAAGCTAAAGAAATAGCAGCTGTGATTTTACATTATTGTAAACAGAGAACAATAATTAATTAATATAACTATTATTTTGTAGTTTATGTAAAGCTAAAATCAGAACTGTGCAGAAAAGAATGTGGAAAAAGTAAGACATTACTACAAATTCTGAATTCCCTTGCCTTTCCTATCTTTTAAATCCTCCAATGTAATTTGATGAGCCAAAACAAAGAGTCTTCTTACTTTGTCCAGTGTGATTCAAACACTGTTGAATAATAGACGATGGTTGGTAGCAAAGCTGTAAAGGACCACAAAAGGACTGTTGGGAAGAACTGACTAATAACAGGATTCTGAGGAAAGAATAGAGGGAAATATAACCACTTCTGCAGATTTACCATGAATGCAACCAAGCTAAACATATTTATTATTTCAGCTTAACAACCACTGAAATCATTGGTCTTATGAAAAGAACAATGAAAAGAATAACAATAGCAGATAGGATTTGGAAAGAGATCAAAATCTCCTAGCAGTTTAATCCAAAAGTTTACAATTAAAAAAAAAAAACTTGGTAATTACCATTTCCAAATAAGACCCTTTAAAACAAGATGAATAATTTTTAGTGGCAAGGAAATGACACAAGTAAATCTTGAAGTGTCTAAGGACTAAGATCAGTATGATGCAGAGTGAATGATGCTGGGAGTGTCTCCTTTTTGGGAAGGCAGAATTTTAACTGATGTTCAATTATCCTTACTGAGGATATAATTTTGTGTTTCCTATCTCAACACGACAGAAGGATGAATTCTAGCAGTAAAACTGAAAGTTTACCAGGGAACACAACTATAGGATTTAAAAGATGAAGGTTGCTTGCTTATATTTGAGAAATATGTGTCAGTGTTTATTAAATGTGGTTGTATTTTACCTTATCTATATTTTCTTTACTTTACATCAGAGGTGTCAAATTGACAGCCCACAGGCTGGCTGCATCACACACAGGCCATGCCCACTCCAGTTCGGGAAGGGGGAAAATGTCGCAATACATCACGTGACAGCAATGTGATGTGGCGAGTTTGACACCCATGCTTTACATAAATTAGAATTGCTAGTTAAGTTTAACCTCAGAGCTAAATCTTTTATCAAAGCGTAAAGAAACAGAGATGATTAAAATCAGATATAGTGCATTACTCACATTAAGATATTCAATGGGTTTGGTTACATAGAACTTGTCCATTGTTGAAATAATGATGGAAGGGGTTGTCAAGAAAAAGAGACCAACAAAAAGGAGTAAATTGATAAAAAGCCATCTACCCCACCAATTCCGTCCTTGAATTGAGAGATTATCCCTGTCAAGCAAAAATAGAGAAGAGAAGCAGTAGCAGTGCTTATTTTCCAAACTAGTATTAAGCATATGATCTGTTTTGTTTAAAATAAAAATATGTAAAAATGAGAGAGTTAGAGGTAAACCTGAAGTGGAGATTAAATGGACAAGAGATTGCTTATGCCTTTCCCTGGCCTGCTTCCTCCCCAAGTGCAACCTAATCATCTACCCCAACCTCCCCATTATTTCTTCACAATGTAGCATTCGTTTGCCTTTACTGAAAAATTCAGCAGGGTCCCCACTGCAATAATTTTTACCAAGAAGTGATAGAGCTCTAATAAAAATTCCTCTATCTCTGGAACAGCACTTGTTCAAAATGAGACAAAAATTCTTAAGATCATCTAGATTCGTGAATAAAAATTGGCTAGATTTCTTTCACATTAGTTTAAAATAAGGATTTGAATGCTCAGTCTTGACTGTAAGACAAGCAGAATATAGAAGTCCTGCAAAATACAGTGATGTTTAAAAAGTTTGTGAACCTTTTGAATTTTCAATATTTTAAGCAACACTGTAGCTTTAAACCATTTATAAAACTATGCACTGAATTAGTTTATATTTTTAGTCTGGACATCAATTTAA
Organism: Ophiophagus hannah; assembly: GCA_000516915.1. NCBI lineage: Eukaryota > Metazoa > Chordata > Lepidosauria > Squamata > Elapidae > Ophiophagus > Ophiophagus hannah. The sequence goes on along the minus strand of AZIM01008135.1, from coordinate 5,981 downwards.
TTGTTTTGAGATTGTATTTTCAAGATGCTCTATCAATTTCTGGCCTCATAATTTGTCAGAATATTCATGGACTGGCAGAGACATGGTTAACAAAGTCAGCCAATGGAAGCTGAATTGGGGGCTGAGAGTCTGGGCGTGGCTTAGCTCAGTGCTCTCAATTCTGAAAGTGAAACAAGTAATCTTTTCTGAGTCTCCTGAGCTGCTGTTTGTGTTTGTGTTATGTTACGTTGGAAGAAACTACTGGTATTGTAAACTTTACTTCATGTTATTATGTTTATAAAGAAGTTAATGATCCTGCTGAATCAGTCATCTCTGTGTTTTCTGGACATGAATTTATGCTCACATAATAATCTTACAATAATATAGATAATAGCTAAGATAAATTTCATTCATCTTCTGGAAAAAACAATGGTATCAAATTTTATTTTTTTACAGATGAAATAAGAAAGAAAAATAAGATACATTACCAACAAATATCCTGAGGATATGTAGCATATTTAATATTCCATTTGGAAATCTGAAGATCTTTGCTATAGCTTGATGGTTGAGGTTCTCCTTTGCACTTAAAGCCTTGACATTTACAGGCATTGTAATCTTTAAGAATGCTACAGTAAAATTAAGCATTTTAGTTTTTGTGATTGACTCAGCATAGACTCATTATTTTTATAGACTGCACATAAAAGGTTATCCTCAATTTTATGACTGTTTTTATAGCAGATATTAAGTGAATCATATGGTCAGAAGTCCAAATCCATTCCCCCAAATGGGTGTTTTTTGCTGAAAACCAGCAAAAAATATTGTAAATTTGATGATGCAATTGCAGATGCTGCAACCAATTATAAATGTGAACCAACTGTCAAGCATGCAAAATGTGGTCATAAGACCATGGGGGGAAGGGGACAGCGTGACATTTTATGACAACTAGAAGTGCTTTTTGGGTCATAAATCACTTTTCTTGAGTTTGTTGTAAGTCAAAGATACACAAATAAAGCATATTATAAGAAAACATTTACAATATTACTATATGATGTAATGTAATACTATGTAATGATTGATCTATTCAAATCAATATAGCCCAATTAAGAGATCCATTTTACTAATCAATGATATATACACACACAGATGCCTTTTAGTAGGATTTCTATGTTGAGGGATCCAATCTGGGTTGGTCACTGAGACCACCACCGGGATTTCTATGCATTGCCTTCAAATAGGATTTAATAGAGCTGCTTTGGGTTGGAAATAATTATAAGGATAGACTGATGTTTCATTTCACTTAAAATAATTAACAGTAATAATAAATTTTTAAAAATACACACTCACATTGAGGCCATGATTATCCTCTGGAATGTTACAAAAGCCATTCCCAATGGTTTATCATAAATTAGCTTTTCTTCTTTCAAGTATTCTTCCATACATTTTTGGGCAACTCCAGTATAGTAATCTATAGCATCTTCCTGTTGAAAAGCAGAGTGCTGTTACATTTTAATATTCAAGTATTTATATATAATCCCATTTCACTGTTCCATTTGTTTCTTTTTATTTTCCTTCCCTGGGTGACTAGTAGTCTCACATGCAGTTATTTCAGCAATAATAAATCAAACTTCTAAAAAAAGTTACCATCGAAGTGTATTTAGAAAAAAGAAAAGCCTGACAAGCATTAGGGAATATAAGTCACTTGACTGTATCTGATCCGATTGCTGAGGAGAATGAACTTAAGAAAGCAGTTCTGTTTTAAATTCTTATTAGTCTTTTCCTAAAAAGCAACTATGGCAAACCTTACCTAATTTTAAACACTGCAATGATTTAACATTTTAACTAAGAAACACAACAGCTTCTTACCCTTTCACATCCTCTGATGTTACAGAAAAAGAACTGACCACATGGCTTTGTATTTATGCAGTATCTTTTACCAGTCTGTTCAAAAGCTTGGGTATAATAAGCCATATTCTTCTCTGCCTTTTTTCTGGTATAAACACATACATAAACGTGATATGGCAAGGAATTTGTTATTAAAATGAAATGCATATCTAAAATATGTAATCACTTTCACAAATTAATATTCACATGATAGACAATATACTGAAGTGGATAAAACATGTCATAAGTACTCCAAATATTTCTACTTCTTTAATTATGCAGGCTTAATCATATAGATACTATTTATATAAGATTCACTTTTAAGCTTTGCAGTTAATTCTGTTAACTAGAGGATTAGGTAAGAAAACCCTTCAAAGTCCTTATAGTAATAACTTTTGAAAGGATGTACACTTTTATTGAATTAGAAATTATTAAGAATAGATCATCATTAAAATTATAAAGTGTGCTTAAACATTTGGGGTCTTAAGCATCATCTTTTATGGGACACCAATGAAAGCAACTCTCTTCAAAGTTCAGGATTCAAAATAATTAAACAATAAATTAAAATACAATCTTAGATTCTGGTTTACAGCAGCACTGGATTTAACGGACAAAAAATGGAGAAGAAAATTACAGTGACTTAGATGGGGTGTGAAATTGACATTTTGCTCTAGACCTCACATAAGACTCCATCCTATGGCATTCTTTATATTATTGTCTCAGACATACTGTTAATAACAGCATCTCAATGAAACATTTATCTTGTGAGACGTCGGGTCTCCAGGTTGGCCACTGAAAGCCGACACTTCAGCTCTGGCTTTGAGGGCTCTTCCGTTCGCGCCGCTGAGGATCACACCTTCCCGCTGTAGCTCCGAAGGTTCCCCTCTTCCTCACCAATCCCCCCAGGACCGATTTTCGCCTCGGATGGCCACCGGACCGCTGAATTTCAGCAACGAGGGGCAGAGTGCTGTCACCCTGTGCTGCTTCAAACCCACGTCACACCAGAAGTGTGTGGGAAGGGAAGCGAAGAGGGAGAACAGTGTGTTAAAAGCGATGAGAGCGGAGGTGTTTGATTTGGTGGAAAGTGCTGAAGAAAGAGTGAGCCCAGAGAGAGACAGCGAAGGAGAAAACTCTAAGTGGCACACAGACAGAGCTAATGGCGAGGTGAGCGGAAAACAGAGAGGTCGAACAGTGTTGCCAGCAGCAGAGAAGAAAAGAACAAAGAAGAAGGGAAAGTAATAGGCTGACTGTGATTTGACTGTGATTTGAAAGAGAAGGTGAAAGTGAACTGACTGAAGCAGAGAAGTGGAGTTTCCTTGAGTTTCCTCGAACATTGCAACAACAAAAGATACAAAGAAGCAGATATAAGGGCTAAAGAAGGAGATTGACTGTGACAGTGCAGAATTTGGAGAGTCGGACATTTTGAAGGTAGAAAGTAAAAATTAACCCTTTAAGTCTATAGCCACTAATATTACAGTAAGACTTAAGCAATCTGATTGGAACTTTTAAATCTAAAATTGTTATCTGTGATTATAATACATATAAGAACATCGTGGTTGATCTTTTTTTCTTCTTCTTTTTTTTTCTTACTTTAGTAACATTTGATATTTAGCGGCATTTTGTGATAAAAACCCTTAAATATTTAGGTTTATATAATTATATATTGATTAGACTTTAAAGATATTGGTTATTTAGTAAAACACATAGAATAACCTTTGCGGAGAACGAAAGGAAAGTTGTGATTATTAGAAATATTGTCTGTATATTTAAAAGTACTGTGACTAAATTACATTTTTATTTGCTTCTCCTCTCTTCTCTCCATCTTTTTTCTCTTTTTCCTTAGTGATTATATTAGAAGTTAAAATATCTAATTACTCGAATATATACTGAATGATTTATATGGCTAATAGAGTGTAAAGAAGAATATATATATAGAGAGAGAGAAAAGTGACTGTTTCAGTGCTATACATTATAAGTTAAAGAACTTAAGTTAGAGATTTTCTAAGAAACTTATTGACTGAACTATCCTAGGAATTGTATTAGTAAATCTTTATTACTATCAAATGTACTGTAAAATAAGTATAGTAAATTTATAGATTTAAATTGACTATTAGTGATAAATATCTATTTAGATAAGTCTAATTGTTAAGTAATTAATTGTTTAAACAGTTTAATATTAAATGCATTAAAGTAATATAAAGCTTTAAGGTAAAAATAAATAGAAATATATAAGAATATCAAGAAGTAATATAGTGGCAAGGAATTAATATAAATAACTTTGGATTTTAGGATTGACTTGTATATCTGTATAGATTAATTAATTCATGAAAGTTCTTGATTCATTTAAGAGTTAATATAAGGCACTGAGGGGTAGATTACAGGGAAGAATAAGGACTGTGATAGAACCTAGAGAAATAGTGAGCATTGAATGGTGTTGTGGGATAAGATAGAAAGAATATTAGGACAACAAACCAAATTAATTCAAGAAATGACAAGCATTACAACAACAGTAGTGAAGACTGGGAAGAAACCCACCCCAACAACAGCTACAGCGATTTCATCTCCATTTACACAAAGATCCATTGAAGGAATGCTTACAACGGAGAAAACAACAGCTACAATGAATACACAGACCATGCAAGCTACCCTGTTAACAATTTAGGAGACAATGATGAAATTACAGGAAAACATGACTAAGAACCATGGAGAAGTGAAATTAGAGATGGAGGAGGTGAAAACAGAAGTGAGAAAGGATATTCAGAAGTTGGATGAGAAAGTTGGCCAGATTCAAGAAGTTTTAGAAAAGAATGAACAAAGACTCCAAACGATTGAAAAAAGAACGGAAAAAACAGAAAGGAAATTAGAGTCGGTAGATCAAAGGATGCAAGGAAGAGACAAAGAAGTAGAGAACTCACTGATCCAGTTGGAGATGGAGAGGACCTCATTTTACTTAGTTTCCAAAATGTGGTAGAGACGAAGGAGGAAGATCTAACCGAAGTAATGGCAGAGACTATTGAAGAGGCACTCCAAAGAGAGAAGAGTGAGATAATCAATTAATTAGACAAAGTCTACCGAGTCTATACAAATTATGCAAGAAGATTTAGACTACCAAAAGAGGTTCATATCCGTTTTGCTCAGAAAAAGGTAAGGGACATAACTTACAAGATTACTAGAAAGGAACCTATGATATATAAAGGTAAAGAGATCATAACATTAAAACAGATCCCGAAAAGAGTTTGAGAACAAAGGAAAGAATATCGCTTTCTGGCCACCCGACTCAACAAAAATAATATATTGTTTAGGTGGATTACATCAGAGGGAATGTTGGAGTCAATGCAAGGGAAGAAAGTCAAGATTGACACACTGGAAAAAGCGAAAGAATTCCAGGCACAACTATTAGGCACAGATGAACTCGATAGTAGCAGAGAAGAACTGGAATTGGCTACTCAAGATGATCAACAACTGGAAAAGAATGGAAAAGAGCAGGAAGAGGAGGAAAGGAAGAAGGAAGAAAGACCACGAGAAGAACATAGAATAAGAAAAGAGCACAAACAGAAGCAAGGAATAACAGGAACTAATTGATAAAGGCAAAGAGAGAAAATGGATAATAATTTGAAGATATTATCAGTAAATATAAATGGACTTAACTCACCATCAAAACAGAATCAAACTCTGAAAAAATTGACAAAACAAAAAATGGATATAGTATGTCTCCAGGAAGTACATGTTAGAGCCCAAAATAAGAGATTTTTGCAATATAAAAATTAGGAAGCTTATACGCAGCATTAACGGAGGAAAAAAAAGAGGAATAGCAGTGTATGTTAGAGAAGGAGTAGAAGTAGAAGTATTATACACAGATTCGGTAGGGAGAACATTAATATTAGAAGTAGTATGGGAACAGAAGAAAATACTATTAGTTGTAATATACGCCCCCAACAAACAACAAGAAACATACTACAAAAAAATACATGAAAAAATTCTTGAATTAGGCAAAGAAGAAATTTGCATAATAGGGGATTTCAAAACAGTCTCGGATATAAAAAAAGATTATCAAAGTACTAGTAAAAAAAAGAAAAAGAAAAACACACTTCCAAAAACATTTTTAACATGATAGAAGAACA
>AZIM01008132.1:5580-18088 GCA_000516915.1 Ophiophagus hannah | reverse complement strand
GCATGATTTGCCGGTTCTCTGAACTGCACAGAATCATAACAACTGGTTCTATAGAACCGGCCCAAACTGGTAGAATCCCACCCCTGGTTAGATCTTCTGAAAGAATTTTGATACAAGGGCAAATTGTATAGGACAAGTGTCATGGACTATACTATTTCAAATTTTAGGTGAATAATCACATGAATGAATGAAGCATCTCTTTTTCCTGAAAATCTCATAGCTCTTTTAAGGAATCATATTTATGAGAGTATTTTAATCTACACAAATTTCAGTATATACTAATGTTATGTTTTTCCCAAGAAAAATATTTTTATTTTCTTTCCCGATTATGGAAATCAAAGATAAATGTAGCACTTTGGAATTCTCCAATTCTGTTTTGAATAAGATGTTCAAAAAATGTTACATACCTGTAATGTGTATGTGATACTCCTCCTTTAAAATAATTTTAAAATAAGGCAGTCTGAACTGAAAATGTGCAGCAGGCAAGCCTGGAAGATTCACATCAACATCACCCATAAAATGTGGAAATTCCCAGTCCTGCGAAGAAAAGAAAAGAAAATATTTCACTCTCTAACATTTTTATTTAAAATATATTCCCTGTCGCCTTCAGATACACTCTACAGAGTTGATTTATAGATTATCTTTCTGTGCCCAGATAAGCAGGGATTAACACCAGACAATCAAACATAAAACAATACCCTAATCAAGGAACCACACTGGCAGAGAACACTATTGTATATATGAGCAAACCTCATACTCATTAGCAATGGTGATGTTACTTAATTCCTATAGTTATTATAATATATAGTATATTATACTACAGTATACTATAAGTATACAATAATACCATAATTGTGGGCATCAAAAGCTCAGAAAGTCCACAAATGGGAAAAATCTACATGTAGGCAAATCTTCATTAAAAAGGGAACAAATCCCACACTTAATAGTACTGATGATGTTACCTATTCAGGTAATAAAATGTCTGCAACCAAACAACCATGCTCCAAGAGCACCAAGGACCCCACAGTTCAACTTTGACCTACATATTTTTCTATTATGTATATTTTTGGAAAAGAGTGCAAAAATTGGACCCCACTGTGCTCCATTATAAACTATAAACAGAATTCATTCTTTTCATTTCTAGGAACAGTCCTTGCTATCATAATTAAACTGTCAGTTTACAGACAGATATTCAGCAGGTAAGTAGTTGGCTACAGAATTGATGCAAAAGTAAAACTGTTGCAGAAGACAAAAGAGATATTTTGTTAACATAGAAAAAATGTTCTAAAATCATTGCGCTATCCATTAGATTAGACTCCTTCTGCTCATACTCTAAAATCTTGTCTTTCATGAAGGTAGTATTTTAATATTTCACAGAGATGCAGATTGTGTTTTATATTCTAGGGACTCCCAGTGAAATCCCTCCAAAATTACTAGACCATATTAAGCAATCTGTCTGTTAATTTATGTTATATAGTCTGATAGATTGAAATGTCTTCGTCCCTGGATATGCACATAATAGGTGTGAATATCCATCCTTTGATACATTGGCTGTAGCATTTTCCATAAGACTGGTGCTTGGCTAAATATGCTGATTTTGTACAATTGAGTGAGGATTGTCTTTAGATGATGTAAGAAATTGTGATACATTAGGAATCAAGAGGCATTGGCATCTTAAATCATAAATAGCAACTTGTTCTACCAGCCAGAATCCTTATGATAGCCATGGTCTACATCCAAAATATGAAACCATATATCTCTTTTGTAGGAAGTAAGAAGTTTCAAGGACTGATATCAATGAATTATACTTAATGAAGGGGCATATACAGAATCTTGGAAACTGGAAGAATAATTTATCCCCTAATTTATTGTGTTCCCTATGGTAAAATCTCTTTGAACTATTTGAAAGGCTTCTTACTACCTGGGTTGAGATGCCATTTATGAGATTAGTTTAGTTTAGATTAGATTAGGGGACTTTCCTTCTATTTTGATTGCTTCTTTTTTTAGAATAGAATATTCTAATTCTATTATTCTAAGACAGGGGTGTCAAACTCAATTTCATTAAGGGCTGCATCAGGCTTATGGTTCACTTCGGCAGGGAGGGATGGTGGGGGAGCATGCCCGGGGGGGGGGGNNNCGGGGGGGGGGGTGGCCAACTTGATGTCACTCATGGCCAGGGGTGCCTGTGGTGGCCTGGGTGGGGATCCATTGTCTCCAGCAGAGGAAGATGAGACCAGGGTGAGCACCAAAACCTTGTCCACCAGAGGACCCTGGTCATCCCTCTCGGGCCGTGTGGAGGACCCCCAGATGGCGGCACAGGCTGCCCAGAGCCCTGGGCAGTGGAATGCAAATGCCCAGCCCTGCCCAGCCTTCTCCAAGGGGCCACCCAGCTGTGCTTACCTCCTCCTCAAGGCTGCTGCTGCTGTTATGCTCACTCACCTTGGTTAAGTTGCTCATGGTGTGTGTGGGAGGGCAAAGTGTATGGGTCAAATCCCACTGCCTCTCCATGCGAGAGGGGAAACATTTCTCGATGCCTCCTTGCTGTGATCAAATGCCACTTTTGCTAGTAGTTTGTGGCCAAACCAGGCTCAATTTATCCTGTGCATTCATTTAGTGAAGGTGTCCACAGATAACAGTACAGCTGTGCCTGTATTGTGATAGTTGATCAGAGCTTCTCTGTTTTTTATGTGCAACAGCTTTAGCATTTAGGAACAGAGGTGCTGAATATGCTAATGAGGAGGGAAACCAAGGAATGAAGGTTTCCCTCCAGTCCACCTTTCTGGAGGGAAGAATAAGAATTTAAAATGATTGGTCCACCTTGCCAGCGGGAAATTAGAGGAACCTCATTCGTTGGGCTGCCTGACAGCTCCCTTTAAAAGAGGGAGCTGCTGGACAGCCACTTCACTTCTTTGTACCAGTCTACTAAATAAAGAGCTGTTGTCACTAGCTGAGAGTCCTGCCTCTTCACTCAGCCCCAACTTAACACTGGCGATGAGGATGGGATCTGGAGAGAACAAAGGACAAAGGAACTGAATTGAACTGGGCATCCATGTGGCATTAGTGGCCATCATCGCAGGAAGTCAAGAGTCTGCATCGGCCACTCCAAGATGACCACACACACCCCTCCAGCACCATACAACCCAGCTAAAGAAGATTGGATACCTTATATGGGTTGGTTTCACATGTTCACGGAAGCAAATGATCTTCTGAATCTATCAGAGTATAGGAAAAGGGTGCTTTTCCTAAGCTATTGTGGACCAGAAATCTACAAAATGGCTAAAGCCCTATCGGCACTAATAGACTTACAGACAGTAACTTGGACAGCGCTTCAGGACACTCTTATGAGCACACTATGCACCCACAGCATCAACATTAGTAAAATGATATGAGCTTTACCACAGGGATCAAAAAGAAGGTGAGACAATCAAGAACTTTGTTGCAACACTAAGAGGAATTGCAACTAACTGCGAATTCAGTAATCTAGAGGACGCTATGCAAGATAGGCTTGTTTTGGGCTTGGAAGACCTAAACTGACAGAGACAATTATTAGCTAAGCATGGCCTCACATTCCAAACTGCGCTAGATGAAGCCAGGGCAACTGAGTCCTCCAATAAGTCAGCAACCACCATTCAGAAATCAAGCAGCACCTATCACTCATGTGGGGCGGCCACTGTGCATCACTAGAGTATGGAGCATGAGGAGTACAGAGGAAGAAGATGAAATTCACCGTATCCACTCTGATAAAAAGGTAGAAAATTTGGAAGCAAGGGAGAATTCTTTCTGGTATGCCAGGTGTGTGGAAAATCAACCCAAATTGGCATGTAGATTCAAAGATGCCATTTGCCAAAGATGCAAACGGAAGGGGCATATAGCAAAAGCTTGCTGAGCAACCCAGCCAGCTTCCCTCCACCAAAGACCGCCTGTTTCCCCAATGCAACCATATGTTTCACAGACAGGATTCTGGAAGGCACAGTTTCCAAAGTACAAGTGAAGAGAAGACAGAGCCAGAGAAACAAGAGAAACCCACCAAACAATCGTCAGACACTCCGATGCATATCACTCTAAGAAATTCCATGTCACAGTCCAAATCGAAGGATCTCCATGTGACATGGAGTTGGACACACAGTCATATATGACCATTGTGTCCTGGCCAACTATTAAGAAGGCCATTCTGGGACTACATAAGAACCAACTTAAGCCCCAGAAAGTGCTGCTAAAAGACTATCAAGGTAACCGCACCCCTACCCTTGGGAGCGGGTCCTTCCAAATTAAATTTAAAAATTTTGTCAGGTCGTTGCAGCTGACCATGGTGAATAGAGACCTTCTGAGCCTACTGGGGGATAGAATGGTTTGATGCCTTAGGATTGGGAGTCACTGGCATCCATGCTGTCCAAGATGACAGCACCAAGGAGCTGATCAAGGAATTCACAGATGTCTTTTTTGGGAGACTAGGCAAGTACAGGGGAACCCCTATCTCTTTCAACCAAGACCCCTAAGTTACCCCCATTAAAATGAAGGCACAAAGCATCCCTTTTGGTCTCTGGCCCAAAATTGATAGTCAATTAGACAAACTAATTGCCCAAGGGATTTTGGAGCTGGTAGATCACACTAAATGGGAGCCATCCATTATCACGGCAATAAAATCAGATGGCTCAATCCGCACCTGCGTGGACTACAAATGCACAATCAACAAGGCATTGCAGCAAAGTGCCTATCCCGTACCGGTTGTACAGTATTTATTGCATTCCCTGGGAACGGCAGAACTTTGCAATGCTAGATCTAGCCCAGACATATCAGCAACTACTGGTAGACAATGCCACTGTAGAAGCACAAACCATTGTGACACACAGGGGGCAATTAAATGCTGCAGGCTGCAATTTGGTGTAAGTGTGGAACCAGGACTTTTTCAAAGCATAATGGAATGCCTCCTACAGGGCATTCCAAGGGTGGTACTATACTTTGATGAAGTCCTTGTGTCTCCCAACAATAAAGTAGAGCTAATCCACTGACTAAGGATAGTCCTGAGTCAATTTCAAGAAGCTGGACTTAAAGTAAAGAAAGAAAAATGCCAAATAGAGGTGCCACAAGTCAAATTTCTGGGATATTTAATTGATGATTTGGGAATACACGCTACCAATAGCAAGCTCAAAGCTATTAAGGAAGTCCCCACTCCAAAAAACCAGACAGAACTCCAGGCATTCCTAGACCTGTTAAACTTTTATAGCATTTTTCTGCCACAGAAGGCGTCAGTTGCTGAACCGCTACATCACTTGCTAGATAAGAAGGTGAGGTGGACCTGGGGACCAAAAGAAGCCTTCACCTTTGATGCAGTAAAAAAAATTCTTGTCATCTGAAAGCATCCTTGTGCAGTATAATGAAACTCTACCCCTCATATTTTACCTGCGATGCTTCCCCATTTGGCATCAAAGCTGTTCTCAGCCACTGATGTGAAATGGGAACAAGGCTTCAATTGCATTTTATTCAAAAACTCTATTGGCAGCTGAATAGGAGTACAGCCAGCTGGACAAGGAGGTGCTGGCTGCTCTGGCAGGGGTCAAGTGGTTTCACAAATACTTATATGGAAGGGACTGTTACTTAATTACAGACCACAAATTGCTCCTTGGCATCATCACAGGGGATCACTCCACCCCAAACATCTTATCACCACGAATGACCAGATGAACAATTTTCCTGGTGGCATACAAGTACTGGCTGATCTATTGGCCGGGCAAAGCCCTAGGACATGCCAACGCCCTCAGCTGGTGCTCTCTTCCAGAACTCATAGAGGACCCTGCCCCTGTCTCGCCTGTACTTCTCATCAAGGACATTGCATCTGCCCCTGTCACATCATCTAGATAGCGAAACATTCAGCCAAAGACAAAACTTTGGCACAAGTTTTGAACTGGGTGTGGAGGGGGTGGCCAGAGGGTCCAGTGCGGGTTGATTTGAAACCATTTCAAACATGACAGCATGAATTTTCAGCCCAAAAGGGGTGTCTATTTTGGGGAATAGAGTTGTGGTACCACAAATGTTAAGGGAATCAATATCGGAAACGCTGCAATTGGGACACCCTGGCATTGTCAAAATGAAGGCACTGTCCAGGAGCTGTGTGTGGTGGCCGAATATGGACAGAGACATAACAGAATGGGTTGCTACATGCATGCCTTGCCAGGATTCCAGACTGGCACCAATCACTGCACCTGCACACGAATGGGAAACTCCCAAGGCACCATGGTCACAGGTGCACACTGACTTTGCAGGACCCATGCAAGGCCAAGCATTTCTTATAGTTGTAGATGCATATTCAAAATGGCTTGAAGTAATACTTATGACCACTACATCGGCAGAAGCAATCATTAAGGTGTTACGGAGACTGTTCTCCACCTATGGCCTACTGGAATTTGTGGTCTCAGACAATGGGCCCCAATTCACAGCAAATCAATTTGAAACATTTTTAATGGAACATGGAATCCACCATGCCTTGTCCACGCTGTTCCATCCATCGACCAATGGCCAAGCGGAGAGAATGGTGTGGTCAACCAAAGAGGTGCTAACAAGAATGGGACCAGGGAACTGGCAAACTAAAATTTATAATTTCCTATTAGTTCAACACATAATCCCTAGCACCACCACAAACTGAAGCCCAGCAGAATTGCTAATAGGTCGCAAACTCATATCACAAATAGACTGGTCACATCCAAATTACAACACAAAGACACCCATTGATTTGACCAGCCAGCGCCGGTCATTTGGCATAGGGGACTTAGTGTATTCCCACAACTATACTGGGGGCGTGGCCTGGGTCTCTACCCAAATAAGCACAATTACAGGCCCCTGTTCTTAGCTGGTGGAATTAGAAGATGGTAAGAAATGGAGGAGGCATATTGACCAACTCCGGGACCAAGTGGGACACTCTGTCCTACGACAACAAGGGGAGATGACCCTAACAACTAAAATCCCTATAAACTCTGAACAACAAACTGAAACTCCCTATACACTTAGCTCAAACCTGAATCAGCAATGCATACACATACCTGAAGAAACAAGAATCAAGCAAAAAACCCTCGGAGAACCGATTCTGGCAGAGTCAGCCATACCCTGAGAAAACTTCCAGGCACTTCCATTGGCTGACTCTGGAGCGGCAGCAGACCCAACTGAATTGCGCAGGTCAGGTAGAGTCCACCATCACCCCTCCTACCTGTGTGACTATGTCAGTTAAACACCGCTGATTGGATAATAGTCTTTCCCAGAGGGTTTGTGTTGAATATGCTAATGAGGAGGGAACCAAGGAACAAAGCTTTCCCTCCAGTCCGCCTTTCTGGCAGGAAGAATAAGAATTTAAAATGATTGGTCCACCCTGCTGGTGGGAAATTAGAGGAACCTCATTGGTTGGGCTGCTAGACAGCCACTTCACTTCTTTGTACTGGGCTACTAAATAAAGAGCTGTTGTCACTAGCTGAAAGTCCTGCCTCTTCACTCAGCCCCAACTTAACAACAGGCAACTTAGTTGCTTTTCTATTAATACATAATCCTTAAAAGGGCTGTCCTGTAGGTACCCTGCCATGTTCTAATTCAGACTGGAAATATAGCAAAGGAAAATATTTTCCCCACTCTGCTTTGTCCTCTTTTCCCCACTGGAAATGGCTGTTTGCAACACACAAGAAGTTTCTTAAGTGCTCAACAATTCAAGATTGCCAATATTAACTTGGATTGCCAACCAAGTTCTGTCTGCAACAAAACAGAACACACAATTGTTTCTCCTTTCAACTGGTACATCTCCAACCAAGTTGCCTTTCCTTCCTTCCTTCCTTCCTTNTCCTTCCCTGCTTCCTTTTTTTTAAAGCTGTCAGAGTCTCTGGACAGAGGCTTCTCATTTTGACTCCTCCTCCCTGCAGTTGACTCTGTGCCTGATGGGCCTCTGTGGCTCTCAGCTCACTTCTCTCAGACCCGCTCATGAATGTGTGTGTGTGCACATGTGTGGGTCGTGCGCTGTGACATTGGGGAGGAAAAGAATGAGAGAAGAGAAGCTGGGATGGGAGCTTCTTGAAGCCTTCCTTGGGGCTGGGGGCAGGAGCTGAGGGTGGGTCAGGGCATAAGATTGGAAGCAGGTTGGGGTATGTATGCAGTGCACAGTACCTTGAGCACATAGTGTTGAAGTGGTAATAGATGAGAAAAAGAAATGAGAACTCAAAAAATACCAGCTTTAGTTAGTTTGCAGCCTGCCATCGCAGAAGGTCTCTGTTGAGGGCGTAGGGCTGCAACTTGGGGGAGATCCCCCTGCACATGTGCACACACACAAACATGCATGCAGGTCTGGGGGAAGTGATCCAAGAACAACTCAGAAGCCTGTCAGGTGCAGAGAGAACAATGGAGAAGTTGTCAAAATGGGAAACCTGTCTCTGGCAGCTCTGTCATGTGGCGTGTGGGCCTTGAGTTTGACACCCCTATTCTAAGAGATAATCCCAATTATTTCTTACTTTTCTAATATATCTATCTGCCCCTGATTAGGCCATCAAGACAGCTAAATATATACATATGGAGCAGAGGTGGGATTCAGCAGGTTCTGACCAGGTCTGGAGAACCGGTAGCGGAAATTTTGAGTAGTTTGGAGAATCAGCAAATACCATCTCTGACTAGAGATTTTACAGTCTCCTTTCCCTGCCACGCCCACCAAGCCACACCCACAGAACCAGTAGTAAAGAAAATTGAATCCCACTACTGATATAGAGTATACATAATTGGTGCAGCATTGTGAATCTATGCAACCCCCAAGTAAATAGGCCATGACCTATTTACTTGACCCATCTTTATTTCTGTATAAGATTGTGCTTGCAATGGTTTTTAACTTTGTTCAAAATCTGTTCAGTTATTATTTGTGTTATGTTGTTAATAAGCTTAATTTTTTACAACCCCAAATTCTAACTAAATGGAATATTTGTTTTTTAAAATGAATGTGATTTTTTTTTTTAAAAATAAATATTACCTAGTCTCAACTAAATTGAGGAATTGCCAGACAATTTTTTCAGTTTATGGACAAAATGTAGTTAATTTTGCTCCTAGAGAAACCAACAAGTTGTAACATGGTACATCACACATGGGGAATAATTCAGTTGTGTCATTAAGCTTTCTTGTAAATCAGTGGTATGCTGGCTGGAGAATTCTGGGAGTTGNNNNCCACAAGTCTAAAAGTTGCCAAGTTTGGAGACCTTTGTTGTAGACCATTAAAATGGCAGCATTTTGTTTCCCTTTTGTATTTTGGGGGACTGGATAAGTAGAACTTGGGATTTTTTATAGATAGCATGCTTATATGCAAACTTCCAAATTTTAAAGTGAGACTTTTTTGTGAAAAAACTAAGGCTGAATCCAATGCATTCTATCATAAACTGGGTATGGAATCTCCATATAATAAAGAATCATAAAATTCACATAAGGACATCATATCTTCACCACATTACTTTCTTGTGTTACTCTTAAAAATCCTTCTTAGACATCTATTTCTAAGCATTGAGCTACCAAATTTCACATTCCATATTTAATCATGTTAAAGAATAGAAATTTTTGAATGGGTGTTCTAAGTATATTCAATTACTTATGTAAATAAGTTTAAAAATCTTCTCTGCAATTGGAAATTCTGTTCATTGGGGGCAGGTCAGGATACTTTCCTGCCTGGTACAAAGAAAGCATTCCCTAATATTACTGGGCTGGTGACTGAATTGTCTCCTTGACATAGTTTACAGGACTGAGCACCCTGCTAATTGAGGACCTCAGGTGCCTTCTCTTCCACAGCAAAATTGACATGGCTTAAGGACTGCACAACCATCCTTCAGACACATGCCAACTAAGATAATTGCTTCATTCTGCCTCATGATATGGACAATCTTAGTGCGGAGCTTCACATTGCAAAGAAGACTCTAAAAACATCTAACCAAATTTCCCTTAACTTTTCCCCCCACTCATGTTGAAAGGTCAGGGATGTAATGTAATCAATATGTATAAGGAAACTATAAGTACTTAGACTCTGTCTCCCAGGATTGCAAAAACTGCAATTTTTGAATTATGTTTTGAACCATCCTAATTCAGAGTCAGTTCTAAACCACCAGACCATTCAAACAACAGAGAAATAAATGTTACTTTCCAATTTAACATGGTTGGAATGAAACCAGATATGAAAAAAAATCCCAATTTGCACAAACTTTTCTTAAGCTGTGTATATGTTTGTGTATAGGCATATATGATAGATAAAATCTCTGTGTTATAGAGTATAATCAAAATTTGACTAGATCATGTAAAGAAACAGGGAGAATTGGTTGCCATAGTGGATTCCAGATAATCCTAGATTTATGACTGTTCATTTAACAATGGTTCAAAGTTACAACATTTTGGAAAAAGTGACTTACAATCTGCACTTGCACTTATAACCATCACACCACCCCCAGGGTCAAATGATCATTATTCAGGCCTTGCAGCTGGCTTACATTTACAACTAGTATAGCATCCTGTGACACTTTTTGCTGATTTCCAGTAAAACCTGTCCATTGAGGAAGATAGATTAATTTAACAACCGTCATAAAAATGGATGTATAATCATGTCCTACTTGGTTTACTATCACAAATCCAGTCCCAGTTGTGATTCTTAAATTGAGGACCAGCTATACTGTGGTTTATTTATTGAATCTTGGAGGATGTGCAGCAGCAAAATGTCATTGGTAGTTTAGCAACTCTTTTTATGGAACATCCTGGAACTAATCCTAATCTGGGGTTTATATTTAAATAAATACAAATAGGATTGTGATGCAAAAAGAGGTTTTACTGAAGTTGAATTCATTCTTTTGATGTAATCTTTATTCCAAAATAAATCATGACTGATGGTGATAATGATGATGGTGATTTAGATCTATTGACTGTATGGCTCTGGGATGCTTACTATGCTGAGCCTCAAAGGCTTCTTGGAATGTCACAACTTGGAGCTTCAAGCAGCCTCTGAGCCACAGTGTAAAGCTGTTGCTTCATTTTATTTAGATTTCATTTTTCTTGGCAATTCCAAATTTATTCTAAAACTTTGGTAAGATATTAGACTTTTAAGGTTTCAACTTCTTCTTCAACTATCTCATCCTGTTTGGCCTCTGCTTTTTAACCCAACCACACACACACACACACAAATAGATGGAGCATCTGCAGCCTTTCTGTGTGAGTACGTGATCAAGAGCTATGATTCCATGTGGACCTGTATATTCTGGATCTGCAGCCTTCATGAAGGAATCTTTATTGGGAATGTCTAAATTCTGCTGGCTGGCAAGGAATCTCTATTAGAAATATCCACTTTAAAGGGACTCAGCAATGAAAAATTACAGTAGAAAATTAGAACCACAGAATGAAATCAGTTAGCAGTTTCAGTCAAAAGTTCCAGGAAATTTGACTTAGCTTACCAAAGGTAATTGTGTGTAATTGTGAATATTTGATCAAAAACAAATAATATGATGGATGTTTATGTGATTATCTCAGAGCAGCAGCTTACAATTCCATAACTTCAGGATCTAACAGAAGCAGAACCAGCAGGGTAGGAGGTACAAGGAAGAAAACCACATACTATTTAATTCATACCAACAACTTTCTATAGCCAAGGCAAGCACATGTCTAATTTCTCCATCATAGAAGCCCTCTCAGACATCTCCATAAGGAGCCCTTTTCAAGTGATTGTGCATCATTTACTCAAATCTTAGTCAGGAGGGCAATAAATATACAGTGGCCTCTCCCTATTAATATAAGGTCTACCAGTTTTATTGTTTTCAGTAATAAGACAAAGCTTCATAAAGATAGCATGCTACTGCCTGAGATATTGCACTTAACTTTCCACCCAGGTACTGCATTTCTTATTCACTGGGATTGAAGGAAATGAAATATGCTGCTATTAAGGAAAACACACCACACTTGCTTTATGCATAAAAATCAATAAATTATCTCCTGCTTTTACTTCCAAGCAAAACATCTCAGGCATAGCCAAAGGGGAAAAAAACCTGCCCTATAAATCAAGTCCTTTAGGCAATGAATGAATCATAAAACTAAATATAAGGCTTAAAATGGTACCCAAAAGAATAAAAAGGGAAGGAGAAGCTCTTGCAT
Organism: Ophiophagus hannah; assembly: GCA_000516915.1. Classification (NCBI taxonomy): domain Eukaryota; kingdom Metazoa; phylum Chordata; class Lepidosauria; order Squamata; family Elapidae; genus Ophiophagus; species Ophiophagus hannah. The sequence goes on along the minus strand of AZIM01008132.1, from coordinate 5,968 downwards.
TCCCTCTGATCCCAATGCAATTGCATATGCAGACATATATGTGTTCAGCATCCCCAATCAAAATGCATTTCTTTGTAAACTTGTAAAAAAATATATAAATTTCATTTTCATTATGAATTTCATTTTAAAAGGCTTTCACTGTTAGGAATCACTTGGGCAGATTTATCAAAGCAAGCAATCAAACAAATCAACAGCACTCTGATTTTAATTACATTTGCAATACCAAGCTTTAACAAACAAAACCAGGGGTGGGATGCTACCAGTTTGGCCCGGTTCTATAGAACCTGTAGCTGCGAAGAGCAGCTGACACAAAACCGGTTCAGTGTTTGGCCCACCCACCTGCCTGACCTCTAGGCTACCCTTTATTCCCTGCTTTTCCCTCCTCAGC
>AZIM01008116.1:2241-12481 GCA_000516915.1 Ophiophagus hannah | reverse complement strand
AAAAGGTTGGCGACCCCTGGTCTAGTCTACCTTGTAAATCTCTGAAGCATTTCTCAGTGCTGGATGTAAATATACAGTATTTATACTTGCTTGCCATCACACCCCATATTATATTTATTATTTCTTTTATATCAGCCTGCTTTTTACCAGATTATTATATTTTTACCATGCATTTGATTTTGAATACATATTCCAAACAAATTTTATATGTAACCTTGAAACTGAGTGAACATAAGGAAAGACGAACCTGTAGGCTGGTTTAATCCAGTATTCTATCATTTGTAGTTGGCCACCTCCAGTCTGGAACTGTATAAACTGAAAATGAAAGCCATAGTTGTATTATAACTGCTCCTTAACCATTGATGCTTAGGTCACTGCCTTTGATTCTTAAGACAGTAGTTATGAAGACTAGGAATTATTGATTACTTTGCCTTTTAGAAGACCTTTGCAATACATCTTTCTAAACCCTTAGCAAGTGCTAAGATCTGATAATTTGTTTTGTTTTTAAGGAAACAACTTTGCCTTGTATTTCCTACTTACAATGTTTCTTTGTCAGTATTAATAGCTTATCAACTCATGGCAAATCATCAGTTAAAAGGAAATGCTTTTTCATAATTCAGGAGTTTTACCATAACCACTAAGCTGACAAACTGCAATCAGCAAGTGGATTTGGTTAAGCTTTTTGCTATTATTAGGTACTGATGATATGCCTGATCTTTACCAGCAGTGCAGCTGTTCCTTGGTACTGTGAGGGGGCATTTTAACTTACAGAATGACAAATGAATAAACAACACTCTTGTTATTGGCTGATCCTACTTAAGATTCTTTATACCAAACCAGGCTGAGTGTTAAGAGATTCACAATCTGAGAGCTTTAACCAGGAACACTGCAAAAACATATTTAATCTTTTTTTATTTCTTTGGATTTAGCACAGATCTAATATCCATAGACAAAAAATAATGTTCAGCTTGTTAGTTATCCCTCTTCAATCTTGACTCTAGCAGCCAAGACCACCAACACTGGAGAGTAGTGATTGTGGCAGCCAACTGTCAAATTTGGGTAGATAAGTTTCTTATAATTCTGCCAAAGAATATGTATAAGAAACAAAGCCTCATGTATACGCTCTTTGATGAGTTGTGTCTATCTTGGCTAATGAGAGCTAGATATGAGTATGGGCTTAGTTCCAGTTGTCAATCCTTTGGCAATTTGGCTAATTTTGAAAAAAACAAACTAGTGCAGTGATGGCGAACCTTTTGGCCCCTGAGTGCCCAAAGCGCGCACATACCCAAAATGCAAGATGCCCCCACACACATGCGTCCTCCCATGCATGCACATGTGGTCCTCCATGCATGCTCATGCACCCTCTGCATGTGCCCTGCACCCCCTGTGCATGTGTCCCCACCCCATGCATGTGGCCTACCCCTGTGCATGTGCGGCAGAGACCCGAAGGCCAGCTGGTTGGTGAGAGTCGCACGCACATACATGGTGGAGTTGAGCTGGGCAATGGCACATGTGCCCACAGAGAGGGCTCTGCATGCCACCTGTGGCACATGTGTCATAGGTTTGCCACCACAGAACTAGTGTGTAAGTTCTGAGAAGTATGTACTGTAGAGAGAGGATTTCAAAACTTCCTAGGACTGGGAAATCAAAAAATCCTCCACAAAATGGCAGAGGAAAACCATTTCTGAAGGATTGCTAAGAAATTCACTAGAAGTCACATTCAGTTTAAGGAATCTTTATTATTCATGCCGTTTATATAATGAAAATGTATGCATTTCATTTTATTTAGGAACAGTTATTGAACATTAACTGTTTAATAAAATAAATACATTTGTATTGGCCAGTTTTCAATTTTCCTCTTTAAAATAACAGAACAAATGACTGCAGGTTCAGGGTTTCTTAGATGAAGCTGATTATTGGAAGCTTTTCTTATTGGAATTTGAGGATAGATATAGACTGTGCAATTCCTTAGTTTTATAGATAGTTTTATAAACTTTATATCAGCTATGTTTCTGGAATAGTTGGTATTGATTTCATTAATACACTGATGACAACTGCACTCTGTATCTTATAGCCAACAAGGTGATAATGAGCTGGTCCCTCATGGTCTGGACACAGTGACAGAATGAAAGTGGTCTAAGAAATTGAAATGTATTAAAATAAGACAGTCAATATCTTGTAAATAAACAAATCTAGAATTACAAGTACAATCTGTTCTGGATGGGGTAGTAGACTTTTTGAAATATCAAGTCCATTCTTTGGTACAAGTCCATTCATGTGTCAGTTGATAGCTATGCCCAGAAATTATTGTACTAAGTTTTGCCTTGATTATGCTTCTTCCTGAACAATGACCAAGATTAACAAAAATCATCTGTGTGACTATCAATTTCTATTGCTGCAATATTATTTATTTTGGGCTGTCCTTGAAGAGTGCTCAGAAATACAACTTAGAAAAAAGCAATAGCATATTTTATTGTCTGGATTGTAGTATAGGCTATGTATTTATAGGGTATTTTTTCCAAACCCTAATTCAAAGGTTGTTCTCATCTCTAAAGTTTTAAGCAGTGTTTAGTAATCTGAAGGACTTCTAAATACAGCTGTGTAGTCTTTGGCTTTGCAGGCAGAAGGATATTTTAAAGCATGTGACAGGGCATATACAGCACATCTGCAGCTATTTAAATTGAATGCATTTTTCCAAGGAAATGTATTGTTGTAAAGATGTTGCTGCTTAAAAGAGGAATAGACATGTACTATATGCATGCCTACCATCAGCATTTTTTCTTCAGATCTAAAGCCTAGTGCTAAACATATACATCTGGACAAATTTTACAATTTTTATCAGAAGTATCAAAAAAGGGTAAATCTTATGTGCTAATAGCAAGTATCCAATGAAATATATACTCAAGGGAAGTTTTTTAAAAATATGATCCTGTTCTAATTGTTCAGTTAGATAGAATTTTACATTTGATTTGTTGCCTTGGAGGCCTGAAATTTGGAAACAGCAAGTTATGTAAAATTGTTTATTACTGCAGGAAATTGAAATATGATTCATTTTAAAAAAACATTCATAAATGCAATATCCTAACTTTTTGTGATAGTTTAATCTTACCACAAGGGGAAGTATTTTCTAATGCGTTCTTTTTAAAAACCACCACATACTTTTATTATCTGTAGTTCCTTCTCTTTCAAATTACATGTACTGGAATAGCTGTAATCAATACAATTATAAGCATAAAAATAGTATACAATTCAAAAGTTAATTTAGACTGCAATGCTCTTGAGTTGTACTATAGATATTGCATTGCTGAAAATTATATTTTTAGATTATTAATAAAATCCCAAATGAAAAATATTATAAAATCTGAGCAGAACAGGAACAAAATAAGCCTCGCTTGACAGCACAAGCTGTGTGGCTTGATAGCAATGTAACTTAGCTGAATTGGTCAATCCAGTACCCTATATCTTCATTTCATTATCCAATCAGGAAACAAAGTCAATCTTGCTTTCTGTAATAGAAATTTAGCAAAAAATATATCACTGCTGGACAGAAACAAGGTCATGTTATAGCTGAAAGGTAAAAAGGTTCTCTCAATCACAAGAAAAATGATGTAATTAACGTATTAATATTCTATTGCACTTTGGTAAACTTTCTAGTATATATGAATTTCAATATCAATTTATTATACAGCAATCATGTCTCCAGCAGCTGTGACTTTATCAATACATATAAACAATAATGATTTCTAACCTTCAATAATTACTATTAGAGGAGTGGGGAAACATAGGCAGCTATATTGTTATATAATATGATAGGTAAACCAATTATTAAACTTTATATGTGAAGGTTACATTAATAACATTATTAGAAACCATAGCTTTGAATGTTTAAAAGAACAGAATTTTCTTTGAATTGCTCATTTGGATTTCATTGATTATAATTGTAATAGTTACTAGACCAGAGAGGCTAAGGCTCAATTCATCAACCAAAAGGCTTACTGTGAGCCTTGGTGACCCAGCAGATTGTCACAGCAGTATTTTATGCCCCGAAACAGAAATGATTTATGAGTGTTTGAATGCATGTGGAAGTAGCACAACTAAAAAATATAGTGAGTATTCCCTATCAGTCTCTTATTTCTCTGATTTGTCATACATGTTTTTGTGTGCTCTATATTGTATAATTAATTGCTATATTCTGTTCTTTTCATACCCTATACAGGAGTAAGTCAAAATCACAGAAAAGAAATTAAGATGGCGGATTGTAATGTATGAGTTCTGTGTTTCTTTCTGTTTGTTCAAAGGATGGAAACAAAAGATTTAACTTCTCGAAGCCATTGATTTAAAAGTACTGAGCTATATACTGTAGATCTTAATTCTATATAATTCTCTTAATCTATACCCAATAGCAGGTTGGTTGAGAAATACGGGAGCTGCTGTATATCTGAAAACATCTGGATGCTGCCAGAAATGAAAGACAAATGTTATGATTGTTCAACAGTAGAGATTGTTGATAGAGGAGATTATTTATAGCTCAGGGTTGAAAGAATGATCCTTGGTGGTTTCTGAACTTGGTTGTTTTCTTGCAAATGTTTCATTAACTGAACAAGGTAAATTCATCACTGCTAGTAGGGAATGGGGTTTGCTCTCATTTTATATTCTAATGGTGTGACTTATCAGTGATGATGGGAATGGTCTTGATGGTTCTTTAGTTGAGTGTTTACTGTTAAGCTTGTTTGGCAGTTCCTTGACTGGGGTATTGTTTGCTTCTTGATTGTTGGTCTAATATTAATCATGGTGTTAATCTCTGCTCTGTTAATCTTTATTGGTGTTGATTGGTAAGGAGGTGTTTTAGTCTTTTTGTTCCCTTTTTGTCTTGATTGTCTCTTTTCAATGTTATATAGATGTTGTTTATGTCTATGTGCCTGTTGATGGATGATTTATCAAAGTGCCAGGCTTTGGGAAATTGTTTAGTTTTTTTGGATTTTCCCAGTTGAAACTATGGCTAAGTCTGTCTATGTATTGTGAAATTAAGCCGTTTTCATAATGACTTCTGACTTCTAGGTGGTGTTCATGCATGTATTCTGCTACTCTTCTCCCTGTTTGTCCTATGTTACCTTAAACTAATACCTTCTTGAAGCACCTTTTGTTTTTATGATATCGTTCAGTCTTTTAGAATAGGAGCCTATCAGCATGACACATCTTGCCTTGGGACTCTTTGTCCACTCTTCCTTGCAAAAGCGCTACAAATCTGTCAGGTCTCCTGTGCACTGTCCCAGATTTTTAATTGAATTCTGGTCTGGAGTCCGGTTGGACCATTCTAAAACTTGATCTTTTTGTGAAGCCATCCTTTTATTGATTTGGAGGTATGCTTCAGGTCATTGTCATGCTGAAAGGTGAAATTCCTCTTCAGCATTTTAGTAGAAGCCTGAAGGTTTTGTGCCAAAACTGAATGATATTTAGAATGTTCATAATTCCACCTTGACTAAAGCCCCAATGCCAGCTGAAGAAAAGCAGCTCCAAAGCATAATGTTGCTGCCACAATGTTTCACTGCAGGTATGGTGTACTTTTGGCAATGCATGTATGGTGTTTATGCCAAAAATGTTTTTTGGAATTATGGCCAAAAAGTTCACACCATAATGCATTTTCCCACATGCTTTTGTAAGACTTGACCTAGGTTTTTGCAAATGTAGCCAGGCTTGGATTTTTTTTTGTAAGAAAAGGCTTCCATCTTGTCACCCTACTCCACAACCCAAATATACAAAGAATATGGCAGACTGTTTTCAGAATACTTGCCAGAAATGCCTGCAGCTCCTTTAATTGTTGCTGGCAGCCTGTCAGATGAGTTTTTTTTTCCCCATCAATTTTGGAGGGACATCTTGGTAATGACACTATTGTGCCATATTTCCCCACTTGTTGATGACTAACTTGACTGTGCTACATAGCGAATGCCTTGGATTTTTTTTGTACCCTTCTCCTGACTGATACTTCCAACAATGAAGTCCCTTTTATTCTTTGCATACCATGGCTTTTGCTGCAAGTAAATGTCAGAACTTTATATGAACTTGGTGAGAGTAACTTTGATGGCAGGTGGAACCTGACTAGTATTTAAGATCAGTTTGAATGTAGTTGGTTAATTCTGAACAAAGTCACATCCCTACCTATAAGGGAGTGTGCACAGTAATGGAACATGCTATTGTAGATTTTTTTTATTATTTCCCCCCCTAAAAATCAAGTTGCTTTTCAATTGAATTATATAGCTTTTGTGTCATGTTAAAGGTAGAAAAAAATCTGCATTGATTTATCTTGGTGTTATTTTTTTCTTTTACATCTCAGAAACCTGACACTTTAACAGAGGTGGGTAGACTTTGTATATCCATGGTAGGCAGGTAGGTGGGTAGATAGATAGATAAATAGATAGATAGATGATAGATAGATGCTTTATGAAGCAACATACTTTATTTTATTAGTTTGTTTTAATTTAAATTTTTTTAAAAAGAGCAAAAATGTCTTAGAAATACAGGAAACAACAGGCAATCCTTTGAGATTTAATGCTATCTAAGTCTGCATAAGATCAACATAAAAACTTGTTTTAGGTTCTATTGTTAGCAGAAGGATTGACTCTGAGATATATTTAAATATTTGAAAGCTGATAACTTATTTTTATTTTTTCCTAAGCAGAACTATTTAAAACATTTGAATGCAAGGCTAGGATTAGGATGAAAACCATAAACCAGGGGTGGAGGTATGTGGCTGAATACACCCAGGAATTTAGAGACCTGGCATGCCATATTCGAGGGGGTCCCAGAAAGCCCTGATAGAAGCTTTCAAGGATGGGCTAAATGAAGGTGTTTATCAGACCTGTATCTCCAGAAGAGATCCTAGAGACCTGCAACTCTGGTATGTGCTGGCTACAGATGTGGAGATCGAGCTGACCAGAAACAGACACAGAGGTGGGCCCAGCTGGAGTAAGCCCTCTCCTACAAACCCCCGAGAGGCCCCTAAAGCTCAAAAGGGTGGATCAGCTGTGAAACCCAAAACCACAGCATGCTTCCGATGTGGGAAGGAAGGTCACCAGGCTGCAGATTACCATACTAAGCTGGAGCCAAAGGGGGTGCCTGCAGGAAGGAAAAGAATTGAAAAAAAACCCAGCCAAGCCGCATGAAACTGCCTTGAAAGCAGATGAAGTTGTAGAATTCGCCCCTCTGGGAAGAGAGGAGCTGGGAACTCCGACCCCTTCTGGCAAGAGTGAGTCTGACATCAATGATGATCCTCTGGTAAGTCCCAAAAGGGGCCCAAAGACCATCCTAGTGAAATAAGGGTGCCTGACTCTGGCATCCAGGGGAAAATGTTGGCCTTGCTAGACTCTGGGTGCACTAGATGTGTAATTAGCTCAGAAATTGGGATTGAGGCTAAGAACTTTAAAAACTCCCATAGCCTTTTGCCAACTGGATGGATCAGTAGCTGGGGGTGGCCCTGCACATTTCATAACAGAACCAGCGGAAATGTTGATGGGGAGGCATCAAGAGACTTTATATTTTATTGTGGCCCCTGGGATGGAGCGCCCCTTATTACTTGGTTTGCCCTGGCTGAGGAAGTGGAATCCCCAAGTGGATTGGAGGAAAGGGCTACTAAAACCCCAGAATTCTACGGAGTTGGCATCGATGGGCAGTGAAAGCATTGTGGGGAAGGAAAAAAATCCCTGAAGAGTATTGGGACTTAAGGGAGGTCTTTAGTGAGAAACCATTGGATGCACTCCCCCCTCATCATCCTACAGATTGCAGCATTGAGATTCTGCCAGGGGTGAAGCTCCCTAAGTCTAAACTGTATTCGAAGAATTAGAGGAATTGTGTTTGTTTATTGATAAGAACCTTGACGAGCTTTCATCCAACCTGCCAGGCCTTGAGTGGTGGCCCCAGTGTTGTTCCGGGAAAAGAAAGATGGCACTCTTCGCTTATGTGTCAATTATAGAAACCTGAACATCATTTGCATAGAAACCATTTACCCACTCCCCTTCATGAAGGACATGTTGGCTCACCTTACCAAGGGAAGAATTTTCACTAAACTTGATTTGAGAGAAGCGTACTACCGAGTTCGAATTAAGGAGAGAGATGAATGGAAAACTGCATTCAATTGCCCTTTGGGTTGTTTCCAATTCAACATTCTCCCATTTGGCCTGCAAGAAGCCACTGTCTATTCATGCAGCTGATAAATGAGGTGCTGCGTGAACATTTGTACAAGGGGGTTTTGGTTTATCTTGATGATATCCTTATCTATACAGAGACTTTGGAAGAGCACATGAAATTAGTATGATCAGTTTTGAAAAAACTTCAAGCGGCTGAACTGTATGCAAAATTGTCCAAGTGTGAATTTCACCAAGAGAAAATTGACTATTTGGGTTACTGCATATTGCATGAAGGCATAGAAATGAACCCGGAAAAATTCCGGGCCATTTTGGATTGGGCTCCCCCTCACACCAGAAAACAATTGCTAAGTTTTCTGGGATTTGCTAATTTTTACCGCCAATTTTTCCCAACGTTTGCAAAGATTGCGTTACCTATTACAAACCTCTTAAAGACTAAGGGAGAATTGAACCCAAAGCCCAGTCGACTGTTGGAATGGTCCATAGAGAGCCAGGCAGCTTTTGAAAAGCTAAAACAACTCTTTGCAGCTGAACCAGTGCTAAAGCATCCAGAGATGGATGCCCCTTTTGTGATCCAGACCGATGCAAGTGACATGGCAGTGGGGGTGGTGCTACTTCAAGCAAATGAGAGTGGAACTTTACAACCGTGTGCTTACACCTCCTGTAAACTAACTGAGACTGAAAGAAGATGGGCCATCTGGGAAAAAGAAGCGTTTGCCATCTGATGGGCATTATTAACTTGGAGGCATTTTCACAAAGGGGCAAAACACCCCTCTGAGGTGTGGATGGATCATAAAAACCTAGAGGCCCTAAAAACGCCTCAAAAATTGTCTCCTAAGCAAATTCGTTGGGCACAATACTTTAAGCAGTTTAAGTTTTCATTTAAATATCTCCCGGGGAGAAAGAAATTTATGGCTGATGCTTTATCTAGATTGCCCCAATATAATAGTGTCTGACCAGAAATGATCCTTCCTATTGTTCCTACAAGGCAACTGTCTGCCCCAATGGTCACCAGAGCCCAGAAAAAAGGGGATATTAACCTTTCAAGTGAGTTAACTGTACAGTTAAAAGAAGATTTAAAACTGGATGATAGTTTCTTGACCCACTCAAATGACTGTACTATTCAAGATGGTCTAGCATGGGTGTGGGCCAAGTTATATGTACCAGCTAGCTTTAGGGGGCCCATCTTAAAGCAAGCCCACGATTCGAAGGCTGCTGGAAATTTTGGTTTCATGAAAACCTTACATTTGGTCAAATGGCAATTTTGATGGCCAACCTTGAAAAAAGACATAGAAGCTTATATAGCTAGTTGTCTGATTTGTGTTTCAGCCAAACGGCCACCTGGAAAACCTGCTGGTCTACTACAACATGTAGCTAGGCCAACCGCTCCATGGAAGGAAATTTCCATGGATTTTATAGTGGAATTGCCTGAAAGTGGGGGAAATATAGTCATTTGGGTGGTTACTGACTTGTTTTCCAAGCAGGTACATTTCATACCCTGTGCAAAAATCCCATCTGCAAAAACATTGGCTAAACTGTTATTTTACATGTGTATAGACTACATGGTGTTCCTGAATGGATAATTTCAGATAGGAGGGTCCAATTTACATCAAATTTCTGGAAGGAATTCCTGGAATTATTAGGCTCTGCCCAAAGCTTAAGCTCCGCCCACCACCCACAACCAATGGGGCCTGTGAGAGAACTAACTCGGTATTGGAAAAATACCTTAGATCAGAGGTGTCCAAACGTTTTGCAAGGAGGACCAGATTTGGTGAAAAAGTTTGGGGGAGGACCATTCAGCCTGACATTCTTTGAACCATTAACATTAAATGGGAAAAACGCCAGTCGGCGGGGATGAGTGACAGGCTGAGCCAGTGGGGAGAAGAGGCTGGGAGCTGTTCAAAATCTGAAAATGGGCTGCAATTGGCCCCCAGGCAGACTTTGGGCATGCCTTAGATCAGTGGTCGCCATCCAGTGGTCTGCGGCCCACTGGTGGTCTGTGAGAAAATTTTGGTGGTCAGCAGAGAAATGTCACCCCCACAGCAGCCCCCAAAGCAATTAATCCAGGCTGCGCGGTAACACAAGGCTGCACTGCCCACATG
>AZIM01008115.1:0-15308 GCA_000516915.1 Ophiophagus hannah | reverse complement strand
GGGGCCAAGTTGGAGGTATTAAAGGGACTTGACCTATTTTTGTGACTTTGTTGCTTTTGTGCCATGCCCTGGGTCATCACGTCCTGGTAGAGAATAAAAATAAACACAGGACAGAAAATAAAAGATAAATAAACAGGCAAATAATAAGGACAAGAATGGGAAACTAGAAATCAAAGAATTGGATTAATGAAGATCAATCAAATAAATAAGGCAAATCTTAAATAATAAGATAGAGGGAACTGGAGCTCAATAACTTTTTAAAAATATATGGAAGAAAGGGATAAATAAAACTCAGAGCTGGTATTCAGCAGGTTCTGANGACCCGGCAAATACCACCTCTGACTGGTCCTGCTCCCATCTATTCTCTGCCTCACCAGTCCCAGCTGATCAGCTGGGTATTCTTTTGTTGCCCTGCACAGGAGAATGGAGCTGGAAAGCAGGATAGTGGGATGGGGAGGGAATGGGGATTTTGCAGTAATCTTCCCCCAGGAGTGGAGAGGGAATGGAGATTTTACAGTATCCTGCCCCTGCCATGCCCACCAAGTCATGTGCACAGAACCAGTAGTAAAAAAATTTGAATCCCACCACTGATATTAAAACTAATATAATAGTAAGCAAGTAAAATAACGAACAAGTATAAAAACAAGCACAAAAAGGCAGGAAAAAGGATAGAAAAAAAGGATACAACTTTTTACCCTTAAAAGAACCAGCAAAAAGAAACAAACTAATAGAACAGGTGACTGGTACTATTGTTGTATGCAACATATGTTCCATGTACAGTATGTGCTTATGCCCAAAGAACACCCAAATTACATTTGTATTAAATGTAAGCTACTAGAGGAAAGAGTAAGGGATCTAGAGGCAGCTCTAGCCAAACTCCAACCTACGCAAGAAAGTTATGCCCATATCGAAGCAAATAATGAACAAGTAAGTCCCAGAGGATTTGACCCTGCTGATAAACCCTTGGAGGAAGAAAAATGAGGTATGTCACACATAAAAGGAAACACAATAATCAAAGAAAGAAGCAGCACACATCTAACAAACCTCTCCTGCCCAATCTAACCCAATCAGAAGCAGCCCCATTAAAACTGAGCAACCAATTTCTCCCCCTAGTTGAAATACTCAGACCCACAACCGCCCCCTCAAAGAAAATATGCAAACACCTAGAAATATCCCTAAAAAATTCACATCAACAAACTCACCTGGTATAAACAGAAAAGCACCCCAGACCGCATCCCCTAAAAAAGGAAGGCAAGTGTTGGTGATAGGAGATCCTATTCTCAAAGGAATAGAACCAGCCATCTGCAGACCGGACATAGAATCTAGGAATTGTCTTGCTGGAGCAAAAATCAAGGATGTGACTAAGAACCTAACCAAAATAATTAGGCCCACAGATTACTACCCTTTTCTACTACTACTTGTAGGGACGAATGACACAAAAAGGACTTGAAAACAATATTGAATGATTACAAGCAGCTAGGCAAGAAAGTCAAGGACTTCGGTGCACAAGTAGCTTTTTCATCTGTACTGCCAACAAAAGGACACCATCCAGTAAGAGAACAAAGAATTCTAGAAGTGAACCACTGGCTAACGAGTTGGTGTTGCCAAAAAAACCTTTGGATTGCTGGACCAAGGTCTGCACCAACTCCATGATGGGCTTTTGGCAAGGGATGGGCTGCATCTCACAAAGCCTGGGAAGAATGTCCGGAAAACGACTGGCTCAACTTATCAGAAGGGCTTTAAACTAAAATTGAGGGGGGGGAGGGTGACCAATCTTTAGGATCTCCAAGACCTAATTCCTAGCAAAAAAAAACAAACAAACCCTAGAAAGCAAGTCAAATAATGAAGTAAGGATGGATGGGAAGGAAGACAAAGTCAAACACCTAATAGGAGACATAGGAAACATACCCAGAGTCAGACAAAAAGATCTCAAGTGCCTATATACAAATGCACAGGTCTGGGGAACAAAAAGGGTGAACTTTTTTTTGATATATGTTTTATTCATTGTTTTCCTTTAACAACCAATATTTTTTGTGGACAGTGTAATGACTGGGTTAATATATTTTTCACACAATGCTAACAGTAATAATACAATTACATATACAGAGTTTTTATCTTCCAACTTCTAACCTTGATATGCTCATTATAATTATAATATATTCTTTTATGTATCAATATATATTACACTGTTTTTCCAATTAGTACTTATTTCTTTATTTTTCCCATTTGTTGGGGTTCTTCTATATTCACCTCATTATCTTTAAACAATACTATTCTCTCTTTATGATTTTTTATCACTTTCTCCAAAAATATATGTAAACATCAATAACATCTCTTCATACAATATACTTATTAAACCCTGTTAAGTCAATTTTAATATTGTAAATATCACTCAGTGTTCCACCACATTTTCAATATTTCAATTTTCTATAAACACCAATAAAACCAATTGTTAATAAGATTTAATCAGTCCCAGGATTATATCTCTAAGTCCCCTGAATTTATAGTCCTTGAAAACTATATATTCCAGTATATTTTTGCACCCTAATCATAATACATTTAAATATATCTAATCCTAGTCTTCGACCTCCTAATCTTAATATATTTATTGTTATAATAAATTCTATTATATATTTATATATGTGCTACTGTTTTTCCAATTTAAACTTTCCACTTATTTCTATTGATTTTTAATATAATTACTATATTGCACAATATTATGTCTCTATCCATCATCTCTCAGCCTTTTTAGAATTTTATCATTTATTGATTTTTCGGTGATTTTTTTATATTTCTCTCTTGGAATCTTATATGTCTTTCTAGCATGTTTGTACAGACAGATTGTTCCCTCTGCCTTACCCTTTATCTCCTTCTGTTGCATCTTTTAAATATCCATCCATAACCCTTTCATTATTTTTGAAAAATCTTCCTTTTTTTTCTCTATTCTATTGTAAACTCTTAAGGGATTATCAATTTGATTTTTAGTATTTATTATTACTGTCTTTTCAGTATTTTGTCTGCTTGTAACTTATTTTTATCTTCTTGTAGTTTATTTTGTTTTGTCTCCTCCACCACTCCTAATTTCTCATCTGTCTTCTGTGAATCATATTCACATTTTCTCACCATTTGTTGAGGGCCTTCTATGTTCACAATTTTATCTTTAAATATTCCCATCATCTCCTTAGAATTATTTTTAACATTTCTTCATAGAACTTTATTGTCTCCTGCTGGGTCATTTTGTACCAAGTCCATTTACCTCTAATATTCCAGTATCCCAGTATCTAAAAACTACAAAAAAGTCAATTATTAATAAAATTGGGTCAATCCCAAAATTATTCCTCCAAGTCCCCTAAATTTCTAGTCCTTAAATGCTATAAATCTGTGCTTTTCAGTCTTCATAATTTCCAATTTACACCTTCCCAATTGTCCAGATTTTAAATTTTTATTTATCTTTTCTTTTTTCTTTTTCTTTATTTTCCCCTTCTATTGCTTTTCTTCTTTTGCTTTGTAGGATGATCTGTCGTGATGTTAATAACCCAAATCCAACTTAGCCCACCAGGTTTCTTCAAAATTTTCAAATCCACTTTTCAATGCACAGTTTCAATAAAGTTTTAGTGTTTAGTTTAGTTTGCCTTATGGATCTTCTAAAAGCTCAGTAAATGTTATTTGGCTTTTCTAGGCTTTTTATGTCCTCTTGTGTGAAAGCTGAAGCGGGGGAGGGTGTCAAGCGCCACCTGCACAATCAGCGACGAGGCAAACTATGGGGCTTCCAAAGCACTCAGCTCAACCCAACCCAGAGTTCCAGTCGGTCCCACAAGTGAAGGTCAGATGCCCAGACCAAAAGAGCGCTGAGTAAGACGGGCTCGTAATAACCAGGAAACACCCCTCCCTTCAGCCTCCACACAAGATGACTCCCCAAGGCTCCAGGTTTCTCCTGCTGCTTCCAAGCAGAGAAGGGTCCCTCCCTCCAGGCCTCAAAGCCTCTCCCCGGAGCACACGCATGCTGGGCTTTCCACACAAAGCGAGGGCATCTCCTGAGGAGGCTGCCACCCACCCACCAGCAGCAAGCCCAGGTCAGAGGAAGGGGCTCCGGGCACCTGGCTGTTGTGCTGTGCCCCACCCTTAGCAGAGCAGAGTGCCAAGAAGGACGAGAAAACTGACCCTGCCGCCCCTGCCCCATTCTGGGCCTCTGAACTGGATGGTGAGNCACCAGCTGGTACTTTTCCTGCCCTGGGCCATCCCTACAGCCCGCAGCCATTGAGGAAGAGCCCAGGCCAGGAGAGGCGAGCTGGAAGGTGTGGGAGCACTGTGCAAATGCAAGTAGCATGGCGTTCCCACACCTTTCAGCCATCTCCATCACCGCTTCAGCCCACCTGTGCCGCCAGCCCCCTCTTGCTGCAACAGCACCATTACCTCGTCCTGGCCGGCAAGGGCTGCGCTGCTTTTTGCACATTGCACCACCTACAAATTTGCACATTACAGGTGCCAGCCCCTACGGCGGAGATTTCAAACCCCACCATGGGCCGGTCCCATATTCCAGAGCTGCAGTAGTCACAAGACTGACTCTTTGGTCATCCCATAGCAGCTCATCCATGGCAGGCCAGTGCACAGGCCAGTCCTGTGACTACTGCAGCTCTGGAATGTGGGACCAACTTTCCCTCCAATGTCAGCAAGCCATCCCAGGGTGGATTTCCCTCCCCTGCCTTGGGGGAATGTTTATAAACACTCACCTTATCGCACTTGGAATGCTGCCAGAGAACTAATTGCCAAATGCAGGGCAGGGCCAAACTTGACACAGTCAAACAGAACTTTTCAAAGCTTGAATTGACCAGATGAACTAATTGCTTCCTGCAAAAGCTCACATCCCATTCGCTCCTCTTTTATGTCCTATGGGAGGGGCCAATCATCTCTGAGGTGTGGCCTTATTCCTGAGTCGATCCTGCTTTCTCAATTGTTCTTGTCCTCTGGTAGCCCTGTGCATGTGCAGGCTGGGAACTGGTTCCAGAAACTCCCTTGCCTCACTGCTGTCTGAGTCTGAAGACAGCTGATGACTGCCAGCCTGCCCTGGCCCCATCCCTGCCTCCAATACAGAGCCCTCATCCGAGCCCTCCTCAGCCTCCAAGACTGGCCCAGGTTCCTCCCCAACCTCCTTGCTACTGTCCAACTCTGCTGCCAGCTCCATCAACCACCAGAGGGCCACAATAGGTAGGCAAATACAATACTTAAGCATTCCTTTTCAATTTGGGCATAATTCAACTCAATGGAGGAGAGCGCCCTGGACATGTATGCAACTGGCTGACCTTCTTGCAATAAGCAACATCCTAGACCATTTTTGCTCAAGTTTGGATAGTAACAGTCTTTGTGACATCATAGTATTTTAATACTGGAGCAATGGTGACCAAGTGTTTTATCTCCTGTGCTGCTGGCTGACACACCTCAGACAGGTGCGGCAGAAATTTTGCTAAATATGTGACAAAACCGATAAATCTCTGCACCAACTTACCATCAGCAATTAGTGGCATATCCACAATGGCTCTAATCTTATCTGGATCAGCTTTTAAGCCTTGTGAAGATAGAATATGCCCATGAAAGTGGACTTCTGGCACCTTAAACTGCAACTTCTTTACACTGAGCCTTAGCCTCACTTGCCTACACTGATCTCATAGCGCCATTAGCTTCTCATCATGGTCACGCTCAGCTTCTTTGTCTGTTTCCCTACAGCCAACTATAAGAATATCATCTGCTATTGGCTCAATTTCACTAACCTTACTTAATAATTCATGCTGCTTTCGTTGATACATCTCTGGTGCTATGGAAACTCTGAAGGGTAGTTTGAGCCATCTTTTTCTGTCCCATGGAGTCCAGAACGTAGTCATATAGCTACTCATTTCATTCAGCTTGCACTGTAAAAAACATCAACAAGTGTGAAAACCCATACTTTAGGTACCTTGTGCAAGACGTCATCAAGTGTTTGCATTAAGTGGTGTAATCATTTCAAGGCCATGTTCAAAAACTTGGGATCAGTACAAATTATAATCTTCTCTGGCCTTCTAACAACAACCATGTTGCTTATCCAATTGGTGGGCTCAGATACTGAAGTAATATGCCCTTCCGCCTCATACTTATCCAGTTGTGCTTTAACCTGCAGCTTGATAGATATAGGGACATTACATGAGGCACTTTGTACTGGAGAGATGGTGAGGTCAAGTTCAAAATGCACCTCTCCTGGAACAGATACTATAGGGCCCTCAAACACCTCCTTATAAACTTGGAGGATTTGCTGTTTTATCAGTGGCCTCGCCAGGGGTTTGGGGGAATGACTCACAACATTGTGTAACTCTGCCAGAATGGTGAACTGCATCAACCCCAAATGCTCACACGTTGATCCTGACAATAATGGTTTCTGATTGGCTTCCACAATCTCAAATTCAAATTTATAAATACCACCATGTATGCTACGTTCTGTTTGATATAGGCCCAGTGAATCCATTAATTCCCCTGAGTATAACTTCAATTTAGTACTACTAGGTTGGAGAAGTGTCCCTGGTGTCAGTTTCATTTTATCCTTTAAACTCATAACATCACATGTTGCACCTAAGGCCAGCTGGCAGGGTTGAGTTATGTTGTTGAATCTGAGATTTACGAACCATTTTTTGCCCTTAAGAGTGTATCGCACCAATGCATTCTTTCCTATAGACCACATCAGTGGTGAACAAGGATGCATCCTCCAGGTCTGACATTTGCTCAATTGTTTGCAGCTTCCTCACTTCCATTTTGCATGACCGACAACTCCTGCAAAGTGATTTAACCTCCCCCACACTGCAGGTTTTACCACATGCAGGGCACTGCTCTCTCCTGTATGTACACACTGCCGCAATACTTGCATGCTACTTGGTTATTTCCAAATGAATTAGAAAGCTGCATTTTATGCTGATACTTGTGTTGATAATTCGTCATGCTTAGCTGTTGTTTAGAGTCTGCATTAACACAATCATTAACCCATTCTAAAGCTCTCAGCCATTTGTCAGTAAGTTCTATAGTCCAACACATCTCAATTGCTGCCTGTAAGTTTAGGTTATGCTCCCTCAAGAGGCGGCAGCATGTGCTTTCACTGATAACGCCAAAGACTATTTTATCCCGAATAAGTTGGTCTCTTAAGGGGCCAAAGTCACAGCTTGCCGCTTTTTCTCTTAAGCGCATAACAAAGCTGTCTGTTGTCTCATCTTCTTCTTGCATGCAGCTACCGAATACATATCTTTTATAAATGACATTTTTAAGCTGTCTAAAAAAGGCTTCCAAAGCATCCAGAATAGCTCTGGTGTCGCTTTTCTGCTCCTCGGAAAGGGTTAAGTTGTGTTTATAGACATGAAGGCATTCATTACCCATCAATCTTCTCAATGTGGCAGTTTGTACTGCTGCAGGCTTATCATTTAAGCCCGTAGCTACAGAATAGTCCTCAAACTCTGCCCTGAACTTTTCCCAGCTGCTGCTACAGTTCCCACTCATCCTCATGGCCTCGGGTGAAGGTATGCTGTTAGCAGCTGCATACTGCTGGGTTTCTTGCTTCAAATGCTTGGCTTTCAGGACAGGACCCACTAGTATGCATCAAATGTATCAGGAAAACATGGATTCAAATACTTCTGACACCATGTTTCAAGAAGTTTAATCAAAATGCAATTAAAAGTCATAAGCCATCATTGGGAGTATATATATACATATAACAGGAACCGGGAATTGCCCCACAGGAGCAGATAGAAGTAAATCCTAGAGAGGCAGGAAATACATCACAGAACAATGGAGATGAATGCTAGAGAGGGATAGTGCTGCCTACACAGCAGACATAACCCCTATAAGAGTCTCCAGCAAGGAGGCCCAGGAGCAGTTTGTGGTTGGTAATCAGTTCAAAGTCTCTACCATAGATGTACTCATGGAACTGCTTGACCCCCGCCACCACAGCCAGCACCTTCTTGACCAGCTGGCTGTAGTTCTGCTCAGCTGCTGATAGAGTCCTGGAGTAGAAGGCAATTGGGGCCTCAGTCCTGTTTGGCATTCGGTGGCTGAGGGCAGCCCTGACGCCAAATAGGGAGGCATCACAGGTCAGGATAAGGGGCAGGATCTCGTTATATTGTATTAGAATGCTATCAGAAGATAAGAGTCTCTTGACTTCAGAAAATGCGGTGGCTTCTTTGCATCCCCAGGTCCATTTCACCTTCTTGTCTAACAATCGGTATAGCAGTTCAGCCACTGTCACCTTCTGCGGCAGAAAGATACTATAAAAAATTTAACAGGCCTGGAGTTTTGGAATGCCTGGAGTTTTGTCTGATTTTAGGGTGTGGGGGCTTCCTTAATAGCCCTGACTTTGCTTTTAGTGGGGTGTATCCCCAAGCCATCAATTAAATATCCTAAAAATGCGACCCTTTGCACAGCTATCTGGCACTTTTCCCTGTTTACTTTAAGTCAGGCCTCTTGAAACCAAATCAGAACTATCCTTATATTGGCTGTGGACACCAAAACATCATCAAAATAAGGCACCACCCCCAGAATGCTCTATAACAGGCCTTCCATTATGCTTTGAAAAAGTCCTGGTGCTACACTTACACCAAATTGCAGATGGCGGCATTTAAATGCCCCTCTGTGGGTCACAATAGTTTGTGCCTCTGCGGTGGCATTGTCCACCAGCAGCTGCTGATATGCTTGGGCTAAATTGAGTTTTGCAAAAGTTTTGCCCTTTCCTAGGGAATGCTATAAATGCTTTACAACCGGCACAGGATAGGCGCTCTACTGCAGTGCCTTGTTGATCGTACATTTATAGTCCGTGCAGATGTGGACTGAGCCATCTGGTTTGATTGGTGTGACAATAGGGGTTTCCCATTTGGCATGATCTACTGGCTCCAAAACCCCCTGGGCAATTAGCTTGTCTAATTGGCTGTCAATTTTGGGCCAGTGAGCAAAAATGACCCTTTGTGATTTCATTCAAAAAGGGGCGAGTTTGGGGTCTAGGCTGAAGGAGATGGGTGTCCCTGTATACTTGCCCAAACTCCCACTGAAAATGTCTGCGAACTCCTTGACCAGATCATCAGTGCTGTCATCTTGGACGGCGTGGATACCTGTCACCCCTAGGCCCAGGGAGTCGAACGAGTCCAAACCGAGCAGACTTGGCAAGGCGCCGTCCACCACAGTCAGCTATAGCAGTCCAACAAATTTTTAAAATTTGACCTGGAAGGACCCGCTCCCTAAGACAGGGATGCGGTTCCCTTGATAGTCCTTTAGCTGCACCATCTGGAACTTTAGATGTTTGTTTGTAAGCCCCAGAACCGCCTTCTTGATGGTTGCCCAGGATACAATGGTCATGGACGACCCTATGTCCATCTCCATGTCACATGGGGATCTCTCAGTGAGGACCGTGACATCAATTTTCTTAGCACATGGTGCACTGATACTTCCAATTGTCATCTGGTATGCTTCTTTTGGTTCTGCAGCTCGATCTTCTCTTCACCTGGGTCTCTGGAGCTGCAGCTTCCAGGGTCCCATCTGGGGGGCAGGCTGACGTGGGCAGTATATGGATGCTGGCTGGCTGGTGTGGCAAACCCTAGCTAGGTGCCCCTTCTGGTCACATCTTTGGCAGATGGCATCCTTGAACCTATTATGCCACTCTGGGGTGATTGCCCTCACATCCGGCATATATGGACTGCCTCTCTTCCATTTCAGGGTTGCCCTTCTTCTTGGAACAAAGGTGGTAGACTTTGTCATCCTCATCGGTAGACTCTTCTCTCAATGCATAGTGACAACTCTGCGTGAAGATGGTGGGCTGCCAGTTTTCTGGATGGTTGCCGTCAACTGGTTTGAGGACTCAATTGCTCTGGTCTCATCTAGCACTGTCTGCAGCGTGAGATTAGGGTTTGCTAATAAGACCCTGTGTAAATTGATATCTTTCATGCCCAAAACAAGTTCGCCCAGCTCTCTCAACTCACAGTACGCCATGGCTTTTCTTAGCACCACGATGTATTGGTTGATCATTTCGCCTTCCTCTTGGTTCCTGCGGTTAAATTCATGCCACCTAACCATTTTTGACAGCATGGGCGCATAATGCATCTGGAGCATGCTCTGGAGTACAGTCCAGGGCACAGTCTGCATGGCTGCTGGCTCTGATAGCGCCTTAGCTATTTCAAAAACTTCTGGCCTG
Organism: Ophiophagus hannah; assembly: GCA_000516915.1. NCBI lineage: Eukaryota > Metazoa > Chordata > Lepidosauria > Squamata > Elapidae > Ophiophagus > Ophiophagus hannah. The sequence goes on along the minus strand of AZIM01008115.1, from coordinate 5,125 downwards.
CAGTAGCTTAGGAAGAGCACCCTCGTCCTATTGTCTGACAGTCCCAAAAGATCATTTGCTTCCATTAAGCATTCAAATCAGACAATATAGGAGTCCCAGTTCTCCGTGGCTGGTTTGAACAGGGTTGGTGGGGCGTGTGTAGTCATCTTGGTAGGCTGATGCAAGTTCTTGATTAGCTGTAATGATAGCCATTGATGACTTCACGGAGGCAAGGCTTCAGTTCACTTCCAACTGGGATCTTGATCTCAATCAGTTCTTTTTGTCTTTTAGTCCTCTTCCGATCTCACCTTCGTTGCCAGTGTTAAGTTGGGGCAAATTGAAGAGGCAGGACACCGAGATCAGCAACAACAGCTTTTTATTGAGTAGATCAGTACAACCCAGCAACTTGCCTGTCTGACAGCTCGTCCTTTTATAGGGAGCTGTCGGATGGCTCAACTAATGAAATTAAGCCATTCTTCCTGCCAGAATGGCCGACCAATTAATTTAAACCATTCTTCCTGCCGGAATGGCGGATCTGAGTGAAGCCTTCATTCCTTGGCTTCACTCCTTATTAAAATATTCAACAGTTAGGGTCTCTTGCTTGGGGAAAAGGTTGGATTAGATGACCTACAAGGTCCCTTCCAATTCTTAATCTGTAAAACCTCTGTAAACCTTCCTGCCTCAAATCATATTTTCTTTTATTTTTTTCCATCATTCCCCAGCTTGTTTTTCCATTTCCTATTCCCTATTATAATAGGCAGGGGCAATTGCGTCTATCTTTTTCCTCCCAGCAGACAGGATATTTCAAAGCAATCTATTATCTTTACAAACTAAGAACACCTCTGATCCACATTGGGCCCAGAGGCATTTCAAAGAATAAAAATAGTACATTGCTCAAGGACAGTACTTCATGTTAAAATTCTCCTTTCCACCTTAGGTTTTTTTAATGATGTATAGCTTAAGCAAGCCCCAGCATAGATGATAATGTTTGAATTTTATGGACTATATATTGTATTACCTATAATTGCATATAACATTTTGCCATGCACCAGTGGAATTCACAATAGCTCATTATCTGTAATCATAGCTTCATAGATTTAGCCAAATACTGAGTCTACTGATTCCTGTTCTTTCTGCCAGAGAGCATTCTTGTGCTATTGGCCATGTTGTTCATTTAACATTTTAAAATTTCCTTTTATATTTTATCAGTATATTATATATGCTAAATAATAATTCTTATTTGATGCCAAAAAAATTAAAAGGCATCCAGAAATAGTAACTGGTAACTGACAACCATCATCAGAAACAACTGAGGGAAACAACTCACTATTGAACTCTGAGTATTTATTAGAAATAGTGTTCAGTTACCAATATTATTCCTCATGTGACTTCCATTTCACATTACTGAAATTGCTAATAAGATGATAAACATGAATTTTAGAATCAATGCAGCTTTTAAAAGTTAATTTATCTTAATTCTGCTTTTGTACCCTTATTTTAACATTACAGTTAATCTTAATAAAATGCAGACTATAAAACAAGTGAACACTATGTATTTAAATAGCTGAATGCATGAATATTTACCTTATTAAATCTACTATTACTCATTTGCTTTTCCCAGTGTGGAATTCTTTGGAAATTACAAAATTGCAAAAAGAAAAACATTATATAGCCCTCTTCTTGTTGCACATAGTATTTACTGTTTTCATTCTCATTTTGGCATTTTACACATGACAACAGTATAATTGTTCTCAATATGATTCTGAACTATATATTTTAATTTATCTATCCAAAAATAAATGTAATTATTTCAGATTTTGTAATGTAACAAGATATTTTGCTACTTCAGTAAAAGTAATTTGTTATTTAAATAGCTATTCGTAACAAGTATTGTTTAGATTTTTAATTATGCTTTTCAAGCATAAAACAAAAAATAATGTTCAAATGGTACAAGGAAAGAGAAAAAATTATACAAGGAAGAAAAAACTGGGAAATACATCTCCAAAAAGAACAAAATTTAAGAAGAAACTATAATTAATAAACTGAGTTATGAAGGATGTCAAAACATTATAGTTTAACAGTTAAAATATCTAGATAGTTTCTCTCGTTTTAGTTAGCATTTTTAAAAATTTATTCATTAGGATAATAGCACTAGAAGATTATATTTAAAGCTCACAGTTGGGTTCTTTAAACTTAAAAAGATTAGAGTAGACAATCAAATGAAAAGATCTTTTGTCTTCTATCACTGTTTGAATCTCAATTATAAAGTTAATTTTCAGTACATATTATAAAGAAAACACATAGGAATTTTTTTTTTGATTTGTAACAAAAATCATTTTCTTTTTATTGATGGTAAGTTCATTGCTCTGTATAATTATCAAGTATTCGTAAATGTTGATTTCATGCCAGGACATGCTAACATTTGCTCATCAGTGGCTAGAAGTTAATAGGATTCTTTTTCCAGTTTTGTGAAAGGTAATATGTGTCTACTAATTAGATGTTTACATTTCTAAGAAGTTTTTAGTAGCAACAAATGTCTTTCTTCCATGCCTAAAATTATAAAAACTCGTGTTAGTTAACATGAAAGAAATAGATTTGTGTGTTTTTGCATATGTGACTTAATAATCCCTCTTTTAGTCTTAATCATCTGCCAAGATAGTGATATAACAGGATATGATTATAGGGAAGAAAACATATGTTCTCTACAAGACCAACTCCATGTATTATTCCCAGAGCATTCCATGCAAGACAAAGCAAAGAAAGATGGTGTCCTCTTATGTCTAAAAAGGAAGGTCATGCTGGCTGCAGCATGAAACCCTTACCATCTTACCTTGAATGAAACATTTGCTTTTGTGCAGGTGAGGGCTTCTACCTACTTTTTCCTCCAGAATGACAGGCCTTTGCATTGGACATGTCAAGTGGCATGCCTATGAGCAAGATTCCACCTAGGTTCACATCTGGGCAATTTTCTTTTTGAAAATATCTAGGATAGCCTGCATTACAGGAAGCCAATTTAGAAGATATTGGAACATAAATAACTAAAGGTAGCCTATCTCTGTCTTGATTCCTGGGATACTAGCTGGTCAAAATATTTGCATTTTAAGTCAACATTTGTGCTTCTATATTATTACATTTGATTTCATATTGCTGTCAAAGGAAAAGTTGGTAGAGATATTTTTAAAATAGCAGTTGGGATTATCTGTTTTATTTCAGTGTTTGGTATTTTAGTTAATAATACAAAGCAAAATACAATTATGTATAACAAGTTCTCAATCTGAAAAATTGAATATCTTTCAAGATAAAGAAAATAGGAAATGGAATTTCAGTCATCAACTTCATTCCTCATAAAACCAGATTTTGCAAATGGTTTTTCCTGTTTTTATTCAGAAACTTAGTTTGAACTAACTTCAATATTACATTATTAGTCACTTATTACATCACATTATCAAACTTATTTGTGTTTGATGAATAGCATAACATACAGTTTAGGCAATTCAAAGTTAAAAGTTTAAAAAATTAAAGTAATAACATAAGCATTAGTAAATGCATTAAAATCATAGTCTAAATGATCTTTTCAAATTTTGAATGTACAATAAGAGATATCCAGTTTGGTCTAGTTTATTTTAAATAAATAGTTTCTTTTAAATAAATAGTTTGTTTTTTAGTTTAGACTAGAAAATAGAAACAGTTAATTCTAGTCCCACCTTAGCCATAAATGCCAGCTAGGTGACCTTGGGCCAGTCACTCAGCCTAACTCACATTACAGAGTTATTGTTGTGGGGAAAATAAGAAGAGGAAGGTGTGTTGGATAGAATTGCCATCTTGAGTTATTTCTAAAAAATAATAAAGGCAGCATACAAATAAAAAAATCCATGAAAAAGATAACTGGTATGGATTGCATTTTCTTAAAGTGTGGCAAGTTTTAACATTCAAATTAATCATGTCTTAATCATCTTACATAAGTACATTCTCTTATTTTATTTTAGAATTTTTATTAAAATGATAGAGGAAATAAAAAATAATGGTAAAAGCTAACGTCAGGAGTTGCTCAAATGAAGGAAATGTTTCTTTTTCCATGTGCTAATTAATTCTAATTAATAGTTTGTGTCTGGTAACAGCCAGACACAACAATTCTTCATGTTTCCCGGTTTTCCTACCCTATGCCCTTCATCCCCATGAAGATGAAACTTTACTTATCAACTAAAATAGGTAGACATGGTATGTTGCAAGTACATCTGTTGAAAAAGTTGAAGAAGAAAAGGGCATTGGAAGAATGCAATGAAGAAGATATGCTAATGTTAGTGTATCAAGAAGGCTTATTGAGTACAGGAGACCAAACTGGCCTAAAAGAAACATCAATTGAAGAATAGAAAAAGGACATGGCAAAGCAACATTAGGGCTAGGGTTATTAAATGCAAAGTATTGCATGACCAGTAAATTAAAAACATATCATGCAACCAGACACCAAGAGGAAGGAAAATTAAGAAAGACAGAGAGGCTAATTCTGGCTGTGCAAGACCAAGTCTTAGGTCTTTGTTTTCTTGTAATTTATGTCCAGTTTATTGTAATTACAATACTGGATAAGGACTCGCTAGGCTCTTTTAAGGCCTACTGGTCTCCTGGAGAGGATCACAGCAGCATCTGCATAGAGCATCAGGGCGATGCTCCGATCACCTATTTTTGGGGGGTGGTAATTTGGTTTGTTTAACCATTGTACCATGTCATTTATATAGAAGTTGAAAAGCAAGGGGGCCAAAATGCACCCCTGTTTAACCCCTTTTGAGTTTTGACTGATTTCGAGAGGGACCCTTGCATATTACACATCACTTTAGGCAGGGGTGGGATTCAAATTTCTTAACCGGTTCTGTGGGCATGGCTAATTTGTGGGTGTGGCCTAATTGTGGGTGTGGCTTGCTGGTCATGTGATGGGTGGGAGTGGCTTGCTGATTGGGCGTGGCTACATGGTCATGTAACTGGGATGGGCGTGGCTACATGGTCATGTGCCTGGGGTGGGCATGGCTACATGGTCATGTGATGGGGGGGTGTGGCCATGTGGCTGGCAACCCAAATTTNNNTGGTCCTCACTTAATGACCAGGTGCTCGCTTAGTNNNCTCACTTAATGACCAGGTGCTCGCTTAGTGGCCA
>AZIM01008114.1:12641-23060 GCA_000516915.1 Ophiophagus hannah | reverse complement strand
AGATTATTTCTCTGGGTTTTATTTAATCAAAGTATACTTTCAGAAGAGAAACACGATCCAACACCTCTAATTTATGAAAGTTGATTTTTTTTGCTTTGACACCCAAGGCCCGAATTCTATCTCCCCCTCACGGAGCTCACAAACTGCAGGTGGCCATTTTAAACCTATGGCAGATGTTCAAAAATCATGATCATATATGCGACTGTTCTTTTTTTCCTAAGGATCAACATGACTAGGTTTGCTTTTTATCATGCACAAAATGGAACTAATAATGATAATAATATACATTGCTGTGGGTTCAGAAGTCAGCTTTGGTCTATAAATCACTTATTTCTGGTAATATCACTGATCTCTGTCGTAAAGGAAGCAAAGCATGCAACAGGAGGCAAGCTTAAGAAGGAGGCTTCCGTTATTTGCTAAGAAGTTTTTTTCATCCTTAGCCATAGTCAGATGCAAGAATATGGCTGGATTGGACAGACGGAATATGAACAGGCTACAGCATTCGTCCCAAGGCATTAAGTAGAATCCTGCATGACAATTATTTTAATCTTATTTCTTGATTGGTTGATTTATTTATTGCATATTATACCATTTCATCCTCTCCAGCTTTTAAATGTCTCTGTTTTTAATGTTTTGATTTGATTTCTATAACCGCCCATCTCAACTCTGGGTGGTGTACATCATAAAAAGTTAAAATAATTAAAACAATACAAAATAAGTTTATAGGGTTGGATAGTAAAACTATTGCCATAGATGTTAATATAGCCAGGAAATGGGGCCCTTAATTCACTCTGTTTTACATTGCTTACAACTACAAAAACAAACAAGTGAGGAACATTTTTTCCCCAAGCTTCCAATTTATGGGAAACCCCAACCAGTGGGAGCTACAACCAAAGCCAAAACCGGTCTCCCTACTTCAGTGACAGCCTCTTTTTTCCTGGCTTAGTTCCTACAATCCAGAAAATGAAAAGGCAAAGAGAAAGGGTTAACCTGCTACAAACAAAACAAGCCTCTGCATAAGGCCACCCAGAGAATTATCAGGAAAGAAAGAAAGAAAGAAAGAAAGNAAAGAAAGAAAGAAAGAAAGAAAGATGGGGCCCAAGTTATAAACTGATAGTTCCAAAGCTGATGTGGAATTTGGAAGCATCAGAGATGATGGCTCAACAGTAGTATTAATATGTTGTTTGAAGAAAAGATTCTTGATCTTAATCATAGTTAAGTGATTTGTATACAGTGCTACAAAATAAATGACAACCTGATGAAAGCCATCTATTTAGACTGCCAAATATAAAGTTGCTTCAAAGAGATAAATAAACGGCAATGTTGGTAGAAGCCAAACTTTGCTATGCGTTGCAAACAGCAGATAAAAATCAGAATTTTATGAAATGGCTCTTCATCAGAGTAGAAAGAAACATCTTAAAGGAAAACTCAAAGTGCTCTGTGTTGTTTTAATGTATTTTATTTGAAGAACCAAGATGTTAACACCACTATGTTTGTTCTATTAACATCAATATTTAAAACTGATAGATTCCAGATGGGATGAGTTGGCGCTTTGGGGAGATGGAACAGGTGGCTTTCTGGAGGTTGCCAAATGACAAGTCTTAGCAGCAGCTCCAGCCAATAGGGATGATGGTGAGGGATGCTGGGAGCTGTTAATTTCATGAATGTTGGAGGACCAAAGTCTCCCGGTCCAGTGTTATCAATGTGTAGTACCGTGAAAGATGAAATGTAATGAAATAGGGAAATGATTATCCTAATATGGGACATATCCACAGGCAATAACTTGTAAGGTATAAAATATCAACAATTAGTAATGAATAACTTTTAGAAAGCCTTTCTTAGTCACTGGTAGTCTAGGTTATGGAGACAAAAAGCATTTCCTATGTATTGGTTTGTTCTGAAAAGAAAAGGAAGTATGTCTTAAAGTCTCCGTTGCTTTGGGGATTGAATAAGATTCCAGATTCTTTCTATCCATGAAAGAAGATCGGGTACAGCTTCAAAATCTGATTAGCCAATCAGAGTGACAGAAAACTAGTCTAAACCATATGAATCATGATGTCACATCACCTACCCATTTCTAAGAAGAAAATATAAATATGGGCAGCAGTACTCAAATTCTTGGGTTGCGGGTGCAACTAGCTTTTCCAGGACCAGTAGGATACAATCTTCACTGTCAGGCCAGTCCAACAGGTTTTTGCAAAAGTGAAGAGATTATATATGGATTCAACCCCCATGAACCTCTGGAATTGAAGTTTGGCCAGTCTCTTTTCCAATTTTTCTCCAAATAGTCTTTTTTGTTTCCGTGTGTGAATTTAGATATGTGTACATATTCTCCCTCCTACTACAGCTACAAACTGAGAATATGCAGTAAATGTTAATTGTGGCATCCTTATAGTTAATAAACACGGACTCTTATTCTGGAAAAATCTTTATGCATAACCCCATGGATATGGTCACATGTTCTACCTGTCAAATTGTTTTCTTACCCAGCCCATCCTGGAAGATTATTCAGCAGATTGCAGTTTTCGCACATGGTTGTTATTTTGGGGAAACTATGAGGTGAAAGAAGGAGTATTATATAAGTTTGCAGTCCTGAGTTATTTATAAAACAAATATTAAAGATGGGATAGAAAAAAATATAATAAATAATTCTGAAGAGTCACTAAAACCAGATTTTCAATTCAGTTACCCACATCTGAAACAGTGTGATGAATCTTAAAATCACAACCTTCTGGTTTTATAAATGTGTACAGCTTTGTAATAATCTGATCAATCATGATCAATCACTAACTCTGACTCAAAAGTAAAAACTCATGCAGATTATATTTTATAATGTTTAAGAGCCTTGGACTTGTTTGAAGGCGGTTCATTTTCATTCAGTAACATAGCAATGCTGAATCCCACATCTTAGTTATTCTAATTCCAGTAGATTGCCATTCTCTCAGGAGTGACTTTGAACATCATTTCCAGGGGTGGGTTTCTACCGGTTCTGTCCGGCTCTGTAGAACCGGTAGTTCTGAANCTGTTTTGGCCCACCCGGGCTCTTACCTGATCTTTATTTCCTGCTGTTTCAACTTAAGCTGCTGTGCAAGGCACAGCTGCGGTGGAAAACAGGAACCAAATGTTGTTTCAAACGCTGCTGAGGAAGATTTACAGGCGCGTGCGTAGCATGCACATCATAAATCACCAAACATCATAAAACATCGTAAATCACCACGAACCAGTAGTTAACCCTGTCGGATCCCACCCCTGATCATTTCCCATAATTCAATGTCCATTGCTGAGCAGGACACGGGTGTGCAGGTAATTTGCCACAAACCATTACCTTAATTCCTTCACTTGAGCATGGATGAAGTTGAAGCATCCACGAAGATGAGGAGGAGGAGGTAGGGGTGCTGATGGCACTGATGGTATGCACTGAACATAATTGTTGTTCGTACTGGCTAGATTTCTTTCATCAAGGCAGCCCAGTTCTATGTATCATTGCAACCCAAACTGCACCTTGCCTCAGAATCCTTTGCATTTTTGTCCAACAAAGTGAGAAATGATGCACAAGAACCTTGGCTTTGAATAACAGGTCCTTTGTGGCCTGCTTTGCTAACTGCAGAATCCAAACTGCACCACAGTTTTCCATATTGGAAAGCAGCTCAGAATGTAGAGACCTTACTCAAGGGACCAATTGAACTGTAATGCCTTTTTCAACTGGATTTATGATCAATTGTGTGAATTGACATAACCTTCAGTTTGCTGAGGGTTTTGTGACTGCAATCTGCCTTGACAAGTTAATCCGAGTAATATACATACAGCCTCCTAATTTCTAACATTCCCCACATCGTGTGCCTGTCACCTGAACAATCCTCTGTATTCATGCCAGCAGGGTACCATATTGAAGGGGATGATCACTTTGAAGGGCCACAGTAAAAGTACACTTTGGGTGGTAATCAAAATCCAATTTTTTTTCAGAATGCTAAAACCTTTGTGAGTCTTGTCAATCATTTAACTGTGAAAGTTGCAAATTGCTGGTGTCTAGAAAAGAACGGCACATTAACCAAACATTGTCTAAAACAAATTTTCAATGCATGATGCATCAGTGCAAACGAATAATGCCTTCACATAAACGTTTCAGTAAGACTGAACAAAAGTAAACAAGGTTACTAGTTGTTTTCTTAGCCAAGTCACATTTAGCAGTCTGTCCCAGGGGTGGGTTGCTACCAGTTCGGCCTGGTTCTATAGAACAGGTAGCTCTGAAGAGCAGCAGACACCGAACCAGTTTTTTTTGTGATGACCTTTTGGTCATCGGTTTGGCCCACCTGCGTGCCTGGGCTCTTGGCTGTCCTTTATTTCCTGCTTTTTCAAGCTCAGCTGCTTTGCGCGGCACAGCTGAGGNAGAGGATTTTCAAATGCTGCGCACCTGCGCACAGCGCTTGTCAGCTGTCCAGGCAGCACAGCTGATGGTTTTTTGCAAATGCTGTACACACACGTGCAGCAAAACGCACTCTCACTGAACCGGTAGTACCACCAGTTGAATCCCACCCCTGGTTTGGCCTAATGGTAATCAGATAGTACTGGTCATTATTCACATATCTGGTCAGTTTTGCCAAGTGCAAGTTAAATCCATTTCCCACCCCCAACATGGTCATGCTATTTTATGTAAGCTAGGATGATTGAACTGTAGACTACCTGCAAGTCAAAATACAGTTAGCTGCATCCCATTAATCAGGAGGTATATGCAATGGATTCATATCCTCCCAGGCCATGGTTAATTTGTTTAATGTATGTATTAAATTTATTTGTTAATAGCTTCAGTAATAGCTTCAGTAAATAATAGTTAATTTTATATCAATTTCTCTCCTCTCCTTGCCCCGATTTCTCTCTTATAATGCCCCCCTCTGTTATTAACTGATCTTTTATCTGGAATTTACTAATGGCTATCTTAGTATAACATCTGAAAAACAAAATATTGTTGCATGTGTGGCATGGTCACCATAAGACAAGAAATAAACACATCACTAATAATCATATTTAGCCTAAAACGGGATTTGTTTTCTTCTTCCCAGTTTTTTTCTGTCCCAGATGTAGCATTAATGGGGGGGGACATCCTAAAAAGCCATTTTCTACCATGAAGGACGCTTCTGATCCCTTTGAAATAGTCCAAGTAAAGCTATGAAAAGATTGTGTGCTCTTGCCTAATTATCTGATTCGGAAAGCATTGTTCAACTGTAACAGAACCACCAGGGATTGATATTATAGACACCCTAAACTTAATCCCTTCAGGAATAATGTTGACCCCCTCAATATTACCAAAACATTTTAAGCCTGCATGCACAAAGGTTAAAATTGGGATATGCCTCGCCTTAACGTGACATAAATTAGTCCAATGTGAATCGCAGCTTCTGACCAAGAAGGAGAAACTCACTTTGACACTGATACACATCTGAACTCGTACAGACCTCTAATCCTGAACTGTATTTCTAAATCTTAGGAGTGCTGCAATTTGGCTTACAAATTTGTTTTGCGCAATTATTGATGGAGTAAGGGACAGATGAAGGATGAACAGCATGGGCTTGATGTGAGTAACTAGAGTATGGTTAAACTTTTTGACTGAAATGAGCCCAAGATTGCATATTTAACAAAATCTGCTTTAAGAGGATAAATTTCAAGATTTTGCCCCTTTATCTACATTTTAAAACCATTTGGACTTTTTCTTAATTCTGTTTTAATTATGAAGTTATTTATGTATTTATTTAATTATTAATAATTAAATAATTATTTAATTATTCCTGTCTTTTTCTTCACATTATTAACCATTCTATAACATTATATTCGATTCAAAGAGAAACAAATACAGCTAAATGAGACAAATGTGAGTTTGAATGAATCAAGCGATTTAACCCCCTCCGAAGTAAACTTAAGAAATCTGTTGACATATCCCAATGGTGTACTTCATTTTTTTTTATTTCAACATCAAAGCTGAGAAAATCTTGACAGATCAGGTATCCTGCTGATTTTTTTAAAAGCTGTTTGTAACATTCTTTCAAATGTGCAAAAAAAAAAAGAAACAAAAAAAAGGATTAAACCTTTTTTTTTCATTTAACAAAGCAACTCTAACAAAACAGATACACCAATTATGCTATTATGTGCTTTAGCAAAAAGAGCAGAATAATTCAACAAATACATTATGGCACATGAGCCTCATAATAAAGGGAAAACTTTACAATGAAAATGTAATGTAGTGCACAAAGCTTCATTTAAAAAAAAGTACAATAATGTGGTATAAAGTAGCCTGTTGGGTTTATTTTCTAACTAGAATCTTTTGACTATTGATATTTATCATAATCCAGCGGGCACTTCAAGACTGAGGAGCAAACGGCTTTGTTTTAAAAGGTGCATTGCAGAATAACATTCCTACTAAAGACAGATTGGCAGCATGGCAGCATATAAATTCAGGCACATTTGAATGCAAAACAAATAGGTTCATTACAAAAAATCTTTCCAGGACAGTGCAAAATTGTAAAGTCCCTCAGAAGGCAACAATTGTTTACAGAACATCATTCAAGACCGAAATACACCCAGAATTGAATTAAAACGAGAGAATGCACCAATGACAGGGAAAAGGGTTTTGAGCATCAAAAGTATTTTTGGTACCTCCAAGGTTTATAGGACAATTCTACTTCAAAAATGTTAGGCTGATAGCTTAAAAGCATTGCATGAAGTTCAGATCTTGTCTAGTGCTCACTTCAGAACTGAAGGATCATGTTACAAAGCCACCGTGCATTTGAAAAGAGCTTTCAGAAGAGTGAGCTTGCAAGGCAGAACAATTGATTCATTTGACTGATTCTGCCAAAAAAAAAAAAAGCTTGAGATCCAAAATTCCATGGGCCAAACAGTTGGCTTCTAGCTTAGTGTTAAAAGCAATAGCATTAAAAACATGTGTGTAAAATGAAGGCTCAGGTTCACACCAAAACATGGCAAACACTAGCACCAATATCCAGCAAGAGTTGTGCACAGAACCACTGTGTGAGTGAAGACATACTTTGCAATGCTTATTTAGGTGCCTTTTAAACCAGATGGATGCATTGTTTGATGTAAATAGGAATGCCCATTTCAGTTCAGGATGATTAATAAGGCTGTGATATATATATATATAGATCTAGCTGAATTTCAGTGGTGCTGAATCAATCATCCTGATTGTCAGGGCAAGAAGGATATGGCAATTTGGTGGTGTCCACTTTCTGAAATTACAGCAACATGATTGATCAATCATGTCCCACAATGATTGCAAAACCCTCATTGTGAGGGTCTCACACTGAGCCCTCACAATGATTACAAATTTTTTCACAGAGAAGCAGAGGCTTTCTTGTATAGGGTTATCAGATAGCTGAATGAGGACAAATAAGGGAAAGGATGTCACATTGTTTCACTTTCATGGCATCTGTGACAAAAATTGCAGGGGGGGGACCCAAAAGCTTAAGCCTGCATGTACAAGTATATGAAAATATTTTTCCAACATCAGAAAGACTTGTTTTTTTCAATTGCAGAATGTGCTAGAGCAGGGGTGTCAAACTTGCATTGTCGCAGCAGCATCATGTGACATATCGGGACTTCCCCCCCTTCACTAAACTGTTTGGGGCGTGGCTAGCATGTGACACATCTGGCCCACGGGCCATGAATTTGACAGCCCTCTGCTAGAGGCATGTAACTGTCAGTTTCTTGTCAGTTTCAGATAGTAGCCAAGCCAGCAGAAGGGTATTAATCAAGGTCACAGTGTGGAGCTTGTTAACTTGGTGTTAGCACTCATTAGGGGAATGCTCCACTCTAGAGAGAAGCTGCTCAGAAAGTGATAGCTTGTAGATACTCAAAAAGCCAACGATATTTGATATGTAAGGCTGTGCCTACCAGGCAAAGGACCTGAAGGCAAAAAGGAGGACATGCCCTCCTTTTGCCAGACAACTGGTAATCTTATATTTGTACTCTTGTTCCAGAGCTGCTTGATGTGTCCATCTTTCTCCAGGCTATTAAAACATCACGAAAGGTGAATGTTTCTTAGCTGGAGCTTAAGCGGTCAATCGTGGGAGGGACTGCCTTATTTGCACAAAACATAGGGCAATTTTATCTCAAGGACTTAAACAGCAGTAGAATCCTGAGCTTTCTACAGCCATGGGATTGCAGCTGTTAATTTGTGTTCTCCCGCCGTTTTCCTCTCACTCAGATTCCTTCATGGTGAAGAATTCTCAATAGTCCCCAAAATTACAGATTCATATGTGGCTGGAAAAGCAGAATGGCTATTGCCATTTCACTGAAGAGCACAATTCTTCACCCAGCAGTCAGTGATCAATCTGTTTATAGATGTGTTGCGAGTAATGAGAACTTGACCAGAGGGGCTAAGTACATCTTGCAGTGCCCCAAAAGAGGAGGGCTGGAGGCAGTGGAGATGGTTGGCAAGAAATTGGCCTGAGCTAGAATCCATAATGGCACTCAAATTAAAAAAAAAAAAAAAGGTTTTGCACACAGAAAAATCACCCTTATAAAATCCCAAATAAAAATTTACAGTTCCCTCTTTTCTTCTTTGAGCCCCTAAATCATAGGTGTCCGACTTTGGCAACTTTAAGACTTGTGGACTTNAACTCCCAGAATTCCCCAGCCAGCAAGGTGGGTTACAAACCCATATTTGCCTGCTATTAGGAACCCATCTGATGCAATGATCTTTGGATGTGGGCAAAAAGCAGAATTAGCTGCCATGAAAATCCTTTGTTGAAGGACAAGGTTTTTTGTGTGTGTTTACTCCTAGACCAAGTGAAGACTCTCTTGTCTCTCAGGAATATAAAATTTGATATGCAGTAATGATTTTTAACAATCGCTAAGCCTTAGGCACACATGATTGCATATGAGAAAAGATAGCTGAAAATGGTTTTTTTCCCCTGTGGTTTTGTTGTATTTTAACCTGTCGACTGGTTATATAGAAGAGCTACATTCAGTTGTCTGATAGGTGAGCTTTGCATGTGTGTATTATATGCACAGAAACACACACACTGCATTCAGTAAGGTGCTTTCAATAAACAATAGCAATAAGGATAATACAATGCTTCCAGCAAACTAACAATAATGACAACTAGGTATTTTTCTTACATTTCACACATTTAACAAAAGCAGTTTCAATTCTCAAGTTGGACCTGTCCCAGGTATGCTGGCATTAAAGCTAAAAACATCTTCCCATGCTAAAGGCCTGTTCCCATCCCTTGCCATCTCTGGCTTTCTTATTTGCATCCTTTATTTGCCTGTTACTGTAATTTGTCAAGGCAAAATCATGATTTCTGGTTAGGAAAATGGATGTAGTATACATTACTTAAATAGATTGAGACCAATTTTAATCATTTGCATTGTATGAGGATAGATAAAAACTGAGTTACGGTTATGTATATCTACTCAGAAGTCTACTCAATTGGCATACAAAAGACCTATTGAGGTCCTGTACTTGAAATGTTCACCATTCACTTGGATGGGGAGGAAAGCTTCCAAGCATTCTTTGTAGGTCTTAGATGGAAGTTCCAACCCAGCAGAAGTGAATGGGAAAAACAACAACAACCAAAGCAACAAATACAATGAAACCTCTCTACCCTTAGGGAACCAGTAGAAAAATAGCAAAAGTGTTTTCCCTTATAAAAATAGAAATACTGAATTATATTACTGTAGCCTGATCCTCTGCTTGTCTATTCAAAAGTATGTCCAACTGCATTCTATGGGGCTGAACTCCCAGTTATAAATATCTTAGATTTGCAGTAAACAGCTGGGTACAAATGACTAAAATTTGCTTTCTTTAATTATGGCCCTACAAGAACTCTTTTTGTTGTTAATATATCATGCAATATATTACAATATAATATGAACAATGTAATATATTGTATGTACAGCATATATACAGTGTGGGCATTTTTGTCTTATTTCAAAGGATACCACTGTATCCATATTTGGCAAGGCACTTCATATCAAATGTCAAAACAGGACCATTAATTTTTGTTCTTTTTATGTTTTGAAAATAGGTTCTTTATGGTATTAATAAAAAGCAAGGCCACTAGCAACCAAGCTCAGGCTACTAGAAGTGTTGGCGAGAGCACTGTAAAAAACCAGAGGAGATCCACAACATTTAGGCATGTATTTGGAGAGGGAATACATTTTAACAAAAGTGGTTGCTGCCGATCATCTGTAGATTTTGATCTGCCCTGTCCTGGATGTGTGCGCCTTGCTTTGGAAGGAGTCAATATGTGCAGGACCCAAAGGACAGGATGTGATCTCAGTTGCAGTGCACAACTTTCTTGTCCTTTCTTCATTGTTCTCTTACCACTGGTTGTTGCTCAACATAAAGCTGTTGTTTTGTGTATGGAGATTCTCAGTCATCTAGGACAGGGGTCTCCAACCTTGGCA
>AZIM01008112.1:13858-24916 GCA_000516915.1 Ophiophagus hannah | reverse complement strand
CTGCCAAATTGCAGGCAGCTGGCAGACAGCAGAAGTAGCCTGCAGTACTGCACTTTAACCACTGTGCCACTGCGGCTCTTGGCGATGTGAATATAGCTACAGTTTTAAAAAATGGTGTAATTCTGACTGAGAGTTCAGCTGAATCTGAAGCCAACAATTATAATTATATCCCCCACCCCAAGAATTTGCTATATAAGTAGTCCTCAACTTACAATAGTTTGCTTAGTGACCATTCAAGGTTACAACAACACTGAAAAAAGTGACTTATGACTATTTTTCACACTTATAGTCGTTGCAGCCTCCCCAAGGTAATGTGATCAAAATTCAGATGCTTGGCAACTGACTCATATTTATGATGGTTGCGAATATGCGATCACCTTTTGCAATCTTCAGACAACCAACATTAATGGGGAAACCAGGTTTACTTAAAACTGTGTTTCTAATTTAACAACTGCAGTGATTCACTTAGCAAGAAAAGTCATAAAATAGGGCAAAACTCATTGAACGAATTTCTCACTTACCAACATATATTTGGGGCTCAGTTGTGGTCGTAAGTCGAGGGACTTACCTGTATTGTGATCCAAAAGCTGCATATCCACTATAAACATATACTGCAGTTGAGGTGTCAATCCTGTTCGTGTAATATTTTCCTGGCCAAGTACTGTCCCGTTTAAAAGGGAAGCATTGAATAACTCTTTTAAGTGTTTCTAGCTAACTATTCATTACTTGGTTTTCATGATTTGCTTTGATGTTTCGGATTGTTTTACTTATGAAACTTTGGGATGGAAATTCTATTAAAAATACATCACAGTTTTATAATATTTCCTACTGATGCCATAAAAACAAACCTAAATGAGCTGTTTCTTGATAGAAATGACTGAGGGATTGCTTCCCTACCAATATGTGTAACAGGAGTGGGATTCAAATTGGTTTACCACCGGTTTGGTGGGTGTGGCTTGTGGGCGTGCTTTGTGTCTGCGCACACGCTATGATGACCCAGGGCGTGGCACAAAGGCAACAGAGCCAGATAAGCAATAAAAGTCCATTTATTATCTCCAACTTTGCCCCCAATATCCAGGTTACCTTCTGGCTGGAGAAAAACTCTCACAGGAACAGCCTTTGAGTGTAGAAAATTCAGCCCAAAACAAACTGTAACTTAAAGTCCAAACAAACCAAACTGAAGTAATTAGCTTGGCAGGGCAAGAGCAGGAATTTCAGACTTGAAAGCCTGGCAAACTCACACAGTTGGGAAGATGCCAGGAACATAGATAAGCCACAACAATACAAGATAAAGTCATGTTTGCTCCCAACAGCCTGCTGCACGTAGCTTGCCTTTTTTATACACTGTGTTCCCAGCTGCACCTAATGAAGGGAATCAGGGCCCTTTCCTCCCCCATAAGCCACGTAACCCATTTTGCTCTCTTCTCTGTTCCTCCCTGCCTGCCCTAGGATGAAGAGGGGGTGGGCCTGGGTTTTCCTCTGAATTCCCTCTTCCTTGTTCTACCTCTTCCCTGCTCTTCCCCGCCAAACTTTGCCCTTCCCTAGTTTCTTCCATAGCCAATGGAGCCACACTCCTACACCCTGTCAGCTGTTCAGTTTCCTCTTCAGAGTCAGGTTCCGACAGGGGCATGACAGATTCCTACTGACCTTCTCCTGTACTCCTGCACTCTCCCTGTTTCTTCAATAGCTGACGCGCAGCAATCTGTGCTATGTGATGCAGCTGAGTATCAAAAACAGGAAATAAAGGTCAGCATGGAGCCGGGGCGGGTGGGTGGCCCCAGCAGTTGATCGTTGGAGTGAACCGGTTCTCTCCCAGATGATCTTCAGAGCTACCAGTTCGACTGAACCGGGCAAAACTGGTAGAATCCCACCCCTGATTGGTAAGCAAGAACATTGCCATCCATTAGTCTCCCATTTGCCATCAAACCTACCTTGTGGTACATTTTTCCGATACACTTTTCCAACGTACTTCCAACTTACTGTAAGAACTCTTGTGTCAGCGTTCCAAGTAACAACCTGCAAAGAAAAAGACTCTGAGAATCACTTCTGGGCTGCCATCTTGTACATCTCATTTAGTTCCTTTCAGTCTATTGAAGGCCAACACCACCAGTTCCATTGCACATAAAAGAACATTCTTTCCACTGAGTCAGTGTTACCTTCTTCTCTAAAGCATCTTAAGGCTCTCATTATCATATGTTCCACAATAAGCACAATGGATGTTTTACGAACCTTGCAAATAGAAGATTGTTGGTTTGAAACCTGGCAGAAACCTTGACTGTAATTACTATTTTTCTTGCCTATTTTTCCTGGAGCAGCTGCATTCTATTCTTCTTCCTCCCCCTTCTCCAAACAATAAGGTGCTCTTTTATTCTTTTTCTATTTCTTTGGAGTAGAAAGGTTTTATCCTTCACTCCCTTCCTAAATAGTCAAAATCATTTTGAGGAACTGGGATTTCTGAATGTATGTATGAAATTCTTTTATCTCAGGTAGAAATTTCATACCGCTGAACTTAAAGCAAAAGCATATGGAAGAGTAAAATGCTCGGAGAAAGGAAAACAGCAATTTTAAAAAAATGTTTTTTAAATTTTCATTGGAGATCCGGCAAGATTCTATCTTCTTATGTATACATGAAATCATTGGGGAAAAAAATCATTTGCTGAGCTGGTTGCCAATAATAAGCTGATGAAACTCAGTTTTACTTCTTACTTATAAGTTTGGGGTTGAACAAATCTAGAGGATTGGATTTGGAATTATATGATAAAAGTTAAACTCAGATAAGATGAAATGACTGTGATGTAATACCTAACACTAATACCTAGGACAAAGAGTGATTTCTGTCAGCTGTTGCTGAATTTGGGTCATTCCTATCCAATTTATTCTGGCGGACTACTAGAGTAACTTCTTCTGAAGAGCCCATGAAAACAGCTCAAGATTTGCAGTTGTCCCAGAATGTGGCAGAATGTGTGGGTGAATTCTCAGTTAGCATCTTTCATAATTCCCATAAGTGACTTGGAAAAAAAACAATAGGTATATGTATTATATTAACAAATAAAGTTTCATATTAATAATGCCCTATTGTTCCTCCACTGAGTCCATTAAGAATGCATATGAACTTAGATTGTATTTCAGTCCTTTTTTATTTTGTAACAAGCTTGCAAACTTTGCATAATCTAATTATGTGGCAATCATTAACATTAGCAATAGAAGGAAGTTAAGTACTGCATTATGGAAAGAATCTAATGCACAGACATGTTTTTAAGCTCTTGGGAAATATGTATTCAATAATTTTCTTTTGGTAAGATTCTAATTTATTTTGTTAATCAATCTGCAGTTTAATTGTGCATACCTTTAAAAGGTTGCTCCATAGGAAAGACTGTTAATTTGTAAAGATATATGTGATCAAGATAGCAGTAGATTTTCAATGAATTGTTGAGTTGTCCAAGGAACAGAGAAAAGCAAGAGAAGCTTAACTCTTCCAAATAATTATTGCAGCTTCGATGGCTATTCCAAATCCAGTAGAATATCATTTCTGATTTTGGAGAAACAACTTTATGAATAAGCTATTTTCTGGTCCTTTCTTTGTTGGTCAATGTAGGTGGAGGTGATTGGGGCAGAAGGAACAAAGCCAAGATTAAACTTCCGTTCCAAAATATGAATCTTTTGGATTAAAAATCACTTTGGAGCTGGAAAAGAATCTAGAAACTGACAATAGGGCTTTCTAAAGCTCTTGAAAGCATAATAGCATGAGGGAAACACCTATCCTTGTTCCACCTGCTTTGAAGGCTGTCTCATGTGTGCATGTAGAGGGAGTCTTTGACTTTTGACCACAATTCAGCCCCAAATGTAAATTGCTAAGTGAAACCTTTGTTAGATTAATTGTTGCCCCATTTTGCAACCTTTCTTTCCACAGTCATTGCATTTGTTAAGTTAATAATATTGCTGTGATGTGAATCTGTCTTCCTCATTGACTTTGCTGATCACATGAGCCTTGCACTTGTCATAAATATGAACCAGATGCGAAGCATTTTAATTTTGATCACGTGACCATGAGGATGCTGCAATATTCGTAAGTGTGAAAAACAGTCATAAGCCACTTTTTTCAGTCCCATTGTACCTCTGAATGGTCACTAAAGGAACTGTTGTAAGTCAAGGACTACCTGTACAGCCACTTTGTCTCATTGTTGGTCCTGGTGGAGGTTCAGGCCAGAGGATGTGGTTGCTCAAAGAGGCATGTTTCACTCAAGCTAACCTACTTTGCAAAGACCTCCTTTCAAATGTTAAGCAACGAACTATCTCCTTGAGATATTTTTTTTCAACTGATCTTCTAAGTCAAACAAGACTCAACAAACACCTTTGTTTTGTTTTAAACATCTGCTTCCATAACACTGAAGATCTGTCTTCTCTTTCATAATAAATGGTCTCTGGTCATTTTATGATGTCCAATACATGGAAATTATTGGGAATAAGTTTGATGAGATGAGGTGGCACAGTGGTTAGAATGCAGTACTGCAGGCTACTTCTGCTGCCTGCAGGCTGCCTGCAATTTGTCAGTTCGAATCTCACCAGGCTGAAGGTTGACGCAGCCTTCCATCCTTCCAAGGTGGGTAAAATGAAGTCCCAGATTGTTGGGGGCAATAGGCTAACTCTGTAAACCACTTAGAGAGGGATGTAAAGCACTGTAAAGTGGTATATAAGTCTAAGTGCTAGTGCTATCTTCTGCAAACCGCTTCCAGAAGATTTATCAAAAAGGTAAGTGACAAACTGGTGATGGGGGGAAAGGAGAAGGGAGCGGGCCCCAGCAAGGTGAGAAGCAGGCTAAAAGCCCGCAGGAATCCTGTAGGGTAACAAAGCAGGCCCAAGGTCTGTGGGGACCTAGCAGGGCGGCCTGGGTGAAGATAGGAGAGGAAGCTACTGTAGCATCCCTGTGATCAATTGCAAGGAAGGGCAGATTGCCAAATGCCTGAATTTTGTTCGTTCAACATTGAGGCACTGCACTAGCCATGACTTTGGACAGGGATCGTGAGTCCCTTCCTTCTGTGCCATTATAATTTTGAATGATCTCTGGACAAACAGTTGTATGTTGAAGACTATTAGATAGGAAAGGTGCCAGCATTATGTTACTCATAACGCAGTTAGGATAAAAAAATGCTTTCCAATTCACAGAAATGCTAAGATTGGTTTATAAATACCCATTTAGACAGTACCAAATAATGTTTACTTCTCTGTCAAGCTTTTTTTAACAGTGAGAAAAGACTTTATTATATTTAGTACCAGTAATTTTCATGAATAAAATGGTTATTGCTTTGCTAATTTTAATGGATTTTCTAACTTCTTTCTTTATAGAGGATTCTAAATAGCTGTATTCTGTACCAAAGTGCTAAAAAGAATGTTATTTAAACAGAGACGTTAACAGCTAACGGATAAAGCTTAAATTAAATAGATTTAAATGAAAACAAGTTTTAATGTTTCTTCATGACTCTCTTTTTAATACCATACTTTTCTAGGCTATATAGTGTTGTGCACAATAACATAAAGTAAATATCTTTTATACATCAATTTTATTAAAAATGGAATAATTATGTGTTCATAATTGCATAGAAATTTCTTCTGGAATCTACTGAATATAACATTATTCAGGAATGTTGAATTGAAAAGAATGAACTATATACTTTCCCAATTTATCTACCACATTTTCATCTAATAAACACTTTATATGGAAAGTCTGTTCTCTTAAAATTACAGTGACAAATATTTTTTCTTTCTCTTTTAGTAAAAGCATTACAAACCAGTGTGTTTTTATCTTCACAATGCCAGCTTTGTAAATAATAGAAACCCACAATTCATTTTCTCAGCACATCCAGATCTTCAGAAGAATGAGATATCCTTTGAGATTTCATAGAGAAGAGAGAGAATAAAAAGATTATTCCACAAATGAATCTTTTAAAAAAAAAAGAAAGTACCACAAGGGGTGAGAAATTCTTTCTAATGGTTTGATGCTCCATGCAGCGACCAGTAAACCTTTTACCACTTATTTTGGAGTCTTTATTCTGGGCAAGAGTCTGCCTGTCTCAATACAGATATGCACACTTAATATTACCTAGGACATGCAGTTACTTAGATCGAAGCAAACAGAGAAGATACAATATCAAATTAAACAATTGCATATGCTGTTTTCCAAAGATATTTTCACTTTATAAGAGCATGTAAAAATTCCATAATGGAGATGTGTTCAGTTATTAAGAAAAAAAGATTTGACAGTCTTCTTGGTGTTCCAAATATATAGCTCATTTGGCCTAGTTTGGGTTGAATAAGATCTTTTTTGGGGAAAGAAGATTGAATATAAGAAGAAACAAGAAACCAAACCAAACACAAACCATTTTTCCATTTTCCAATGAAACCCAAGAATTAAGATATCTTAAAGACTAAAAAACTTTATGCAATGTAATAGTAGTAATTGTGAGAGGGATCTTGAAGTCCTAGTGGACAATCCTAGTGGATAATCCAGCTGCAGCTGGCAAAAAAGCCAATACAGTTCTAGGCTGTGTTAACAAAGGGATAGAATCAAGATCACGTGAAGTGTTAATACCACTTTATAATATCTTGGTAAGGCCACACTTGGAATACTGCATCCAGTTTTGGTCATTATGGTGTAAAGAAGATGTTGAGACTCTAGAAAGAGTGCAGAGAACAGCAACAAAGATGGTTAGGGGACTGGAGACTAAAACATAATAAAGGAATGGTTGCTGGAATTGGGTATGTCTAGTTTAATGAAAAGAAGGACTGTGGGTGACATGATAGCAGTGTTCTGATATCTCAGGGATTGCCACAAAGAAGAAGGAGTCAAGCTATTNNNNAAAGCACCTGAGGACAGGACAAGAAGCAATAGATGGAAACTAATCAAGGAGAGAAGCAACCTTAGAACTAAGGAGAAATTTCCTGACAGAACAATTAACCAGTAGAACAACTTGCCTCCAGAAGGGGGTTGCAGTAGAAGCCCTCCAAGGTCATTTCCAACTCTGCTATTCCATTCTGTTCTGTTCTATTTTGTATTCTGTTATTATCATTATGAATTCCCATCCTTCATATGCTCAATGTCTAAAAAAAAGGCTGATGATATACCCCTACAGCCCTAAACCTTAAATCCTAGTCCTTAAATGGAAAACAAGCAGTGGTGCTTTTAAATAATTTTTATCCATGGATTAAATGATCCTACAGAGATGGCCTACCCACCTTAAATATGAAAATGCACATTACTTACATCTTTGGTTCACTGCCTCATGCAGATTCTGTTGCCTGGTGCTCCACATTTCCTCTAATTGCTCCACTACATAAGGTTGAGGAGGCACAGTACTCATGCTGGAATTTTATTGATTATTATATTTTAGGAATATTCAGAAGCTAAGTGGAGATTCCAGAGTGAAATTTGTGCATCCTGGTTGGAAAGAAACAGCATAACACTGTTCATGCTTCCTACTACAGTGTTGTAAGGAATAGTTTATGGATAAAAAAAGGTCTAATCTCAGAATGAACAACTCATGATAAAGAATGATTGAGAAGAGTGAAAAGAAACAAGGGCAGGATAGAGACATAAGAAGAAACATAAGGGGCAGTCTCCTAAGAGTAAGATGTTTTCCATTCTGTACTATTGTTTCTCACTCCAAATCAAAGTATTAAGCTTACAAAATTCTGGAGAAGATCAAATAACCTTGTGTAATCACAGCTATAAAAACAAAACAAAACATAACCTAACATCAACTATGATCACAGAAGTTTTTCTAAATCATTATTTATTTATTTATCTCCTGCCTTTATTAATTTTACAAATAACTCAATGTGGCAAATATATCCAAGACACCTTCTTCTCCCGCTTCCCCAAGGAACAACCCTGTAAGGTGGATTGGGCTGAGGAAGAGTGTATTATGCTAATCATTGTTTGCATGTGACAGGGAAGAGGTTAAACCTAATTTGTGAAAGAAATCAAGAAAGCCTATATTCAAAAAGTAGCTAAGAAGATTTCATTGTTGCCCAAACTCTCTAGTCATTGCCCTGCTATCATATCGAATGTCTGTTATTTTTCCTCATTTCCTCAGGTGGAACCCACTGAATAAAATTTTGAATGCTGCGAACGAATTATGCTTTCATGGGTTCTTTCTATGTAGCCAAGCGTATTCTTTTCATAGCTTGCCGGAACTCTCTGTGTATAAATTCTTTAGAAGGAACTATGTCAAGGGAAATGGAATTTAGATGGACATAAAGCCTAACAGCTAGAAAGCCTATCAACAGACTAAACTACTATGCAAGACCCAGAAATAAATAGAACCTGCAGACTAGCCTTGTGTTCTGCCAAAGAAATAGTTGCTGGTGATCGAAGATATCCAGTTTTGTTTTGCCAGCGGAGTGTTAAAATTACCATTCGGTTGAATTCTTTTTTTCCTCTATACAAATGCAGGACAATTCATTATGCATTACTCTTTGGCATGTTATACAGTGTACCAGAGTATTCATGTGGCATATTTTATTTAATTTCCTTCTTACGGTCCATAATTCTTTGCACAATTAAAACTCTTCCTCTGCCCACGATTCTGTATTCAACATTCTTATTCACAGTTGAGATGTCTATAATTTAATTTCTTCACTTCTTGAAATAAATCCATTTCCTTTATTTGCTAGAAAATCTCTACTCAATCAAAAGAGAGGAACTATGGTTAAATAGGTCCTTATTTAGGTATGGAAAGTTCAACTCTTGGAGATGTTTCTTTGACCTTCCTTCCTACAGGATCACTCCAGATTTCTCAAAATGCAAGGAGGTTTAGAGAACTTTCCTGAAGAGAAGAAGGAAGAGAATGACAGATATCATCTGGAATCTGCTTCTCTTTCTAGTGCTCTCCTTCTTTCCCTTTTCAGGAACCAGAACTCTTAATATGAAAACGCTTTTTTTTTTTAAAAAAATGGCAGAGTAGACTTCATCTGTGATCAATTAACCTTGATTAATTTAATGTAGAACTTGAGGTGAATCTAAAATGAAAGAACATGAAAATTATCTATAGTGGCTGTGCACAAAATAAACACTGGTATTCTTCCACAGATGAGAAAAATAAATATGCACATAAATAAGTATGTGGAGTGTTTATTTAGTTTGTAAGAGATGTTGTTAATTTCATTAAACTTAATGAATTCTAAGTCTGTTGTTTAGTTAGGGTGTCAGCAATCAGTCCATGCAAACAAATGAAGGCCCATCCGCGAAATATAGGCAGCATGCAAAACCATGCCCCCTCCGGTCTGCGGAAAAATCTTTCTCCACAGAACTGGTTCTGGTGCCCGAAAGGTTGGGAGCCTCTGCTTTAGAACAACCATATTTACAATGACTGTTGTGTGTTGCCACTGTTAGTGGATTAAAATATGCTTTGTACATTTTAATCCACTGAATTGCTAGTGTTCTCTGGATAGATTATAAACTACTTAAAGTATTAAAAATGTGTTGATAATGTCTTTAGCATTGATCCAAGTATTTGTAGCATAAGACCATGCTGCAAGTCTATTATTTTGCATTTCTGTTTTTAAAAAATGAACATTATTTTACTTTTTATATTAATTATTTTAACTCTGATTGGATTTTTTAAAATTTAAATTGATTTATTTAAGCATTTTTTTCTTGTAATATTCTCTGAGTTACTGTGGAAAGAAGACAAATAACATTTAATATTGTTACTATTACTACTACTACTACTACTAATATAATACACTTATAATTGTGTAACTAGACATCAATAATTCATACCTAATGAAATTATAAGAAATTGGTCAGGGGAATATTCCATGTATTTTGATATTATTACACAATAAAGGTTTACCTATAACAAAATAGTTTTGTAATAAACAATTCAACAATGATTCATTATCCTTGAATTGGTTAATGTATATAATTGCTGTTTTATTCTTTGTATAGAATAGTTTTGTCTCTCCAAAACTAATAAGTAGTTTTAAATTTATTTAAAAAATACAGTGCTATTTTGTATATTAAAAATAGTCTTTTGGGGGCAATGGGTACCTGTATAAGTTTTCCAAAGCTTTAGAGAATATCAAGAAAATACACAACATAAATGTTCATAGCAAAGAATACTGAAGAGCAGTTTAGGATTGCATTAATGTCAACATGATCCACATGTTCTACAAACCTATTTACATCCTCAGGAAATGTGTTTTAAAATATGTTTTGATCCTTTCCACTTCTATGAAGTTTTGCAACTTTTTTCCTTCTATGTCAGGCATCAGGAATAGCTCTGAAAGTTGTGTGTGTGTGAGAGAGAGAGAGAGGGAGGGAGGGAGAAGAACTGATAGAAAAAGGTGAAAGGGTAGGCAGCACTTAAAGAAATTCATCAAGTTATTAATAGCTGAGCTCTTGTTCAAAAGTTCCAACCTCACTGTCCATAGAAAAACAAAGGGAGCAAGGAAAAATGATTGTGCTGCGGATAAAATAATCACAGAAGAAATTGTTCAGCAAATGAAGTAGCCCATAAAATTTCTCAGTTCATTAGATCCCAGTTTACCTCAACATTAGCTGAAATTAAAAGGAAACTTTAAAGGGAAATTCCAACAATGGATTAATCTGGATCACAGCTTGAAATATTAAATTGATAAAACAATATCAAATGTAAGTTAATTACAGAAATACCTGGGACTCTAATACGATTCTCATGGTTGCTTTTAGCCCCTTCAAACACAAATAACCATTTCCTGTAAGACTAGCAGTTGCAACAATAACCTAAAAATCAAGGGCAAATTCAAAATTATGGGTAATAAATTATTGCTTATTTTTATTATTAAATTTATATGCTAATAATCTCACAGTTCGAGAAAACTTTATGGAGAACTGTAAGACGAATCTGTATCAAAACATGCATCCCTAAGGAATAGAAAACACTACACAGGCTATAGGCTGAGTAAAAAAAGGGAAATTCCCAACCCACTGAGGGAAGTCATGTATCAATTCTGTACACAGGGGCAAGACATAACGCAGCATGTATACTGGAAGTGGTATTCAGCAAGTTCTGACCAGTT
>AZIM01008109.1:8502-24795 GCA_000516915.1 Ophiophagus hannah | reverse complement strand
TACAAAATTAGCCAATGAGCTAATTTGTCTCACCAACTAATTGTCTACAATGCTTATCTATTTATTAACTCCTTAGCTTCCCTGATATATTTAACAAACTTGAAAATGTAAATACTATCCAATATAGTCTCCAATTGAAATCCTAATTAGATATGTGAATGTGCATCTACCGTTATTCCTTAATATTATAAAAGCCTAACAATATTAATAATAAGTACCTTCTTTTATCCTCTTAATTTAAATACAACTCATATCTATTATATATCTATCTATTGTACGTCTTATACCGTTCCAAATAAGTATCAAGATATATATCTATAAATATTATAAAACAGTATTATCTTATATCCTAGTACTATGAAAAGTTCATCAATACACATAAATAAGTTTATAAGTAGAGATAAATTAAACCACAAAAGTCAATTAATCATTTAAAAAGATAAACTAAATATATTCAAATATTATATAATTAATCAAAGCATCTCACAATTATGCCACTCAAATGTCCTTTCCTCTTCAATCAATACATAGATAACACATAACAAAGTATAAAACAATTAATCCTAATATCCAAAATTAAGGAAAGAAAATTCTGAAAAGAAAATTGAGGAAAGAAAAGAGTCTTAAGTTAATTGTGTAGATCTCTGTCTCTACAACAAAATAGTTTCATTCCTCGCGTTCGGGCTAAAGAAAATTGCTGAGTAACATCTATGGCTTCTTAAAGTTTCAATGCACTCAGCAAGCTGTGCTCCTCATTTCATCCTAAGTTCCAAAAAGCTTATTTTTTGAAAATCACCACACTGATGTTTCCTCAGACAGCTACTCGTTTCACGTCCATAGGGATTTAACTCACTTATTAGTTTCATCTTAAGTCACAAGTTTCTACTCCACTTCAGATCTTCGAATCTTCTCCCGGTCTCCAAGATGGCCGGCTCTATCTTTCCAAACACAAACGAGCACAGAGCACAGAACACCCCCTCCCTCCGTGTGACAGACCTTTTTTTCCAATTAATATCAATATAGCAGGTTTCTCCGATCCGAGCCTCCTTCTCCTCTCAGCCGCTACAATTGATTTTCAGTTCCTCCGGTGAGCCATTTCACTTTCATGTTCCCTTTTTTTCGCCGCTTCTGTCCAGGCTCCCATTGGCTTATTGCTACTTCCGATATCTCTCTGCTCTTCCACAATCAGACACGCTATCGAATTCTCACCAAGTTTTCCGCACGAACCACCACAAATTGTCATTCACTCACTTCACCTCTTAGGTGACTGTCCAGACTGCGGGTTCGCCATTACAAACCAGCGATCTCCTGCTACTTAGCCTCTGCAGGGTATCTCTTTGCTGCGATAGGGGGTAGCCCTCCCCTCTCACCGTAGCCTGAGTCTCCCGACACCAGCACGATTCTCTACGGGAACCATGGATCCCCAAAGGGTCGCACCAAACAGCAAAAAAGATTTAGAAGCACCAGAAATGGACTTCTGCACCTCCGTTCGTCCTCACCGCATCACCGGAAGTCTCTATCACTATATTTTAATGATTGTATGGTATCTTCCCTGTATCATGGATTGTATCAGGGTTTCTCTTTTACTATCATATTATGGGAGTCAGGATAATGTATCAGCTAGAAAATTTTTCCCTACTGGTACATATTTTAAGATAAAATTGAACTTCCGAAAATAGAGTGCCCACCTAACTTGTTTAGGGGATAGCTTATGAGGGGTTTGAAGAGCTTCCAGATTTTTGTGATCAGTCCAGACCTCGAATTGTTCTTTTGAACCTTCCAGGAATTGCCAGGTTAACAGTGCCCATCTTACGGCAAATGCCTCTTTCTCCCAGATCGCCCCAATTTCTTTTGGTTATACTAAACTTACATGAGGTGTAAGTACATGGTTGCAATATCCCTTTATCATTCTTTTGTAATAATACAGCCCCTATTGCCACATCACTGGCATCCGCCTGAATTATGAAAGGTAAGTCTGGGTTTCCATGTTTTAGCCCCAGCACTTGAACAAACATTTGTTTAAGGGCATCAAACGCTTGTTGACATTCCTCTGTCCATAGTATTGTTTTTCCGGGTTTGGGGTTTTTTCCTTTTTGTTGTTTGTTTTTAGCAAATCCATTAAAGGAAGAGCTATCATAGCAAAGGAGGGAATGAACTGCCGGTAAAAGTTGGCAAAACCTAGAAAACTTTGTAATTGTTTTTGGGTAGTCGGTGCTTTCCAATCTAAAACCGCTTGTACCTTCATGGGGTCCATTTGCAATCCTGCGGATATCCTATATCTTAAGTAGTCCAACTGGGATCGATGAAATTCACATTTGGACAACTTCACAAATAATTGGACTTGTAACAACTTTAAGACTTGTCTTACCAATTTGACATGTTCATCCATCGTTTCTGTATAGATTAATATATCATCCGAATATATCAAGACACCTTTATATAAATGCTCGTGCAAAACACCGTTAATCAATTGCATAAAGACAGCAGGAGCTCCCTGTAACCCAAATGGCATAACCCTAAACTGATAGCTACCCAAAGGACAATTAAATGTAGTCTTCCATTCGTCACCTGCTCGGATTCTCACTCTAATAGGCTTCCCGAAGATCTAATTTTGTAAATATTTTCCCATGAGCTAATGTTGACAACAGATCTTTAATTAAGGGTAAGGGATATAACGGTTCTTTGCATACTGCATTTAGACCCCAGAAGTCCACACATAATCTCAATCCCCCATCTTTTTTCTCTCTAAATAATACTGGAGCTTCTATATGTGCCCTACCTGGTCTAATAAACCCCCTTGCCAAATTAGTGGTCTACGTATTTTCTCATTTCATCCATTTCTTGTGGAGTCATGGAATACATTTGGGACTTTGGTAATTTAACACCAGGGAGCAACTCGATGGCACAGTCAGTTGGTCTATGTGGTGATAAACAGTCACTTCCTGTTTTAGTGAAAACCTCAGCTAAATCATGGTATTCTGGTGGATAACCCAGGTTTACTCCGTGAGACATTAAACCAGCCATTTTTTCACCAGGCGGTTCAGGACCTTCCACTAACCTGATTTTTCTGAACCTCCCTTCCCATAAAATAGTGGGGCCCCACTTATCCAACCAAGCCAGTCTAAGAATTACCGACTCTATCATCTGTTGTACTACCACAAATGAAATATTTTCCTAATGATCCCCGATCTTCATTTTCACTGACTCAGTACGATACAATGCTGACTTTCCGCCTAATATGGATCCATCTACTTGTTCAAATTTGATAGGAATCTTTAATCGGATCAGTTTTAAACCTAATTTTTCCACGATATTATATGTTAATATACATCTTGTACAACCAGAATCGATTAAAGCCCCCATATCCAAGCTTTTGGTTATTTTTATGTTGGTAAGAGTGATGGGTATTATAAAAGGCAGAATGGATTTACTTACCATAGGATCCTCTATTGTCTGGTCTTCGCTTTCCACTCCTTGCACCAAGACCTTTCGTGCTGTGGGCATAGTGTCATCTAACTTCCGTTTAGACTCAACAATTGAATCCATCTGACCTATACCACGGGAACGTTCAGGCGTTCGTTTATTTCTGTCTCTGTTTATTTCTATCTCCAACTCTATTCTCTTCTTGATTCTCTTGTCTCATTCGTCTCCTTGGACTCAATAAAGGAGGTATCAGACATTCAGCCACTCGATGGCCTGGTTGATTACATCTATAGCACCGAAACGTGCCCCTACCCAATGGTATTTTACTAGGTGGAATCGGACGGAGAGATGGAATGTTAGGTCGTACAATGGGCCGGACGCGTTGACCAAGAAGACTTTCTCTTCTGCCTTTCAACCTACATCGTCCTGAATCTAATTCCACCACAGCACGGTACCAGTCCTGCAGTTTTGTTGGCAAGCCTCTATATAAGCATGCTTGTCCCAAAGCATAATCCAATCCTTCCCTAAAAAGATGTATTAACAGTCATTCTGGACAGGTGGGGACTCTTCCAGCAGCTCTAACTCCTGTACATATTCCACTGCTGGTCTTCCCCGCTGTTTTACTGCTAGTAGGTCTTCCTCCACCTGTTGTAACTTCAAATCATCGTCAAATCTCTGTCTTAATGCTTCCAGGAATAATCCCACATCCGACAGCACAGGAGATCGCATATGATATAAATCAGTGCCCCATTCCCCCGCTTCTCCATCAAGTACACTGGTGAGGGCTACTATCAATGACCATTGGGATGGATAATACTTGCCACATAGGTCAACATAATTTATCACCTGCCGTAGGAAAACAGCTACCCTATTGGGATCTCCATTAAAGGTTGCTTGCAATTGAGGAAGACCCCAGCGTCCTTGAGGACTCCATAATGTTCTGCTAATGTCCTGTTGTTCCTCATCATGCCCCCAGTCTGTTATGGAGTCAGATGTCCTCCTCCCCGGCAAACCTTTTTGACCAGGGGGTGCAGAAATAGTATTGAAAAATCTCTTCAAGCACAACTCCTGTCTTTCCAATGGTTTCGTTGCTTCCATCCCCGGGTTACCGGACTAGAACTTCTTAAGGGTTTGCCTACCAGTGTACTGCGCTTCATATCCAACTCCTTAGACAAAGGAGCCATAGAGGCTTCCTGAACAGACAGTTCTCCAGATTGCAGACGTAACATATCTAATGTACCTGGAGGCATCCCTTCATCACCCCCCAGCTATCTCCTCACCCTCCAATCTTCTGTTGATACACCCCTTCCATAAGTAGTCTGTTGTGTTCTCCAATCCTCTAAACTTTCTTCTGCCACTTCAGCTGGTTCACTCAAACGTACCCACTTTCTTATCTTTGCTCTTAACCACAGGTTGAGTTATTGTTTGGGATTGAGGACCCAGAGTCTTTTCCATCTCTGTTTCCTTCTGCCCCTCTTCAACGTCCACATCAACCTCCTCCGTTGTTTCTGCCATCGGCATCTCTGGCTCCAACCCTTCAGCCATATCACGAAGTCCAATAGCAGTTTAACAGTAAACAAGTGAGTGCTAACCTTCTCTTAGCCGTGGTTCTGTAAATCGTAGGTAATAAGTTGCAAACTGATAGGTTTGTAATCCTTTTTATTGTTCCTCATACAGTAAACGGCAAGCACAGTTTAAACTGAACACAGTGAGCACTGAAATCAATCGTCTTTCAGTGTAATTTAACCCTTTACCCCACCCACCTAATTGCTGTCTATCTCCGTCCTGCACTCGTGTCCCAATTACCCTATTAACGCTATAATTCTATAGCCTACATTGCATACTAACTAACCCGTGATTCCCAACTACCCTGTAAGCCTCCCGTTCTCGCAGTCTTCAATCCCTCTCTCGGTTTAGTGCTACACTCTGATAAAAGCTATTGCATCTGCTCCATTCCTCCCCCTCTTCATGGATTTCTTGGCATGAGGTTTCTCGTTGCTAATCCTGCATCATCGATCGTGGACATGTAAATAATTATTTCTGTTCCCCTCCTCAACCTAGACTAGTAATCATTAGACCGTCATCCAGTAGCATTGTTTCTTTCCTCCGCTCCGTCTCCCTCCAGCCCCTAATCTTCTGATGCTGTCCAGCAAGGTGTTTCATGAAGCCTGACAATTCTCTTCTATTGGTCTTAATTAAACTTCTACACTAGCCATCTGAGCTAACTGACACTGGCCAGTTTACAACAATGTAATAAAACAATATAACACATGAATAAAAACACAGATTAAAAATATTTAAAACAATATATGATGTTCAGTATTCAGCTGGATGTTTGCCTTTGTTGGTTTCTATCATGTGTTTTCTTAAATCAAACTCTTTTTAATTATTTCTGTAAGCCACCCAGAGTCACCATGTGTGACTTGGGCAACCATATGAGTTTTCTTAATAAATGAACAAATGAATAAATACATGAATGGATGGATGAATAAATGAATATATGAATGGATTAATGATTAGATGAACCGATGGATGGATGGATGGATGGATGGATAAAGCTGCTGATAGTATGGGCAATTTTTTTTGGATATACTATATATTTAGATGAATGGCAAAGATTTGGGAAAGAAATTGGAAGTTGACAATGGCTAGATTGACACTAAAAGAAATGGATAGATTGACATTAAAAAGAAAAGAAAAAGAAGATAGAGTATTTTCGAATATAGAACTTTGTTTTATAAATGGTTGGACAATAGAGGTAGAATTTAGGAGTGGGAAAAATACTGTATAAAAATAAATTGATCCAGACAATATGCTGTTCACTAAACACTTACGTATATAATGTGAAAATATAAAAATAAACTTTTAAAAAAACCTGCTGTGGCAAGGAAGCCCACAGACACTTCTACTTTTGGTGGGGGTTTTGAGGGGGGCCTTAACCAGTGGTGGGATTCAAAATTTTTTACTACCGGTTCCGTGGGCATGACTTGGTGGATGTGGCCATGTGTCTGGGTGGGTGTGGCTTTTTTTTTTTTTTTTTGTCGCCCCCACCCATTTTTGGGAGCTTCCTAGCCTCAGATGAGCCTCTGGGGGGCCGTTTTTGCTTCCCTAAAGCTCCTCTAAGGCTCAGGAAGAAAAAAAAACAGCATGGGAGGGGCATGCAGCACCCCTCCAAGATCCGTTTTGGGAGCTTCCTAGCCTCAGAGGAGCCTCTGGAGGGGGTGTTTTTGCTCCCCTAAAGGTCCTCTAAGGCTGAGGAAGAAAAAAAAACAGCATGGGAGGGGCACGCAGTACTCCTCCAAGCTCCGTTTTGGGAACTTCCTAGCCTCAGAGGAGCCTCGGGGGGGNAAAAAAACAGAGCATGGGAGGGGCGCGCAGCACCCCTCCAAGCTCTGTTTTGGGAGCTTCCTAGCCTCAGAGGAGCTTCTGGAGGGGGCATTTTTGCTCCCCTAAGGCTTCTCTGGGGCTCTGGAAGGCAAAAAATGGAGGGGGGGCTGAGCTCCTCCCTCCATTTGTTGCCTTCCTGGGCTTCAGCAAGGGGAATCCCAGCACAGCTGATCTACGCACAGCTGATTGTCGGGAGGGAAAAAAAATACCTTTGGAGAATGTCAGGCAGGTGGGTAAGCCGGGCAGGAAGGTGACTAGATCAGGGGCGTGGCCAGCCAGAACTTACTACTGGTTCGGTGACCCACGCCAAATTCTTGCTNGTTCGGTGACCCACGCCAAATTCTTGCTACTGGTTCACCGATCCGGTGCAAACCAGCTGAATACCACCACTTACCTTAACACCAAATTTTATTCCAATTTTAGCCCCCACCAGTTTACCTACTACTTCCCTTCAACCAGGGCAAGCCTGCTCTTGATGGAGAGACCTCTGAGGAGTGACTCTTCTGTTCAGCCCTTCTCTCTTCCATCAGGCATGCATGGCCACCTCTAGATAAAATGAAAAGAGTAGCTGTTTGATCGTTTACCGCAATTGGCATGATTGCTGTGCTCTTTCGCCTCCCAATGGTGTCAGTAACATTGTCTTCTGCAGCCTTTTCAGGAGGGGCCTCATAATTTTCATGCTGGCGTTGGGGTCTGCAATCAGCACCCTCCATATCTCCCTTGCTCTTCTGTGGAGATGGAAAAAATAGATTTGGAAAATAAGATTCTTTCCCAATTTCTGAAGAGACTGCCAATCCAGATATATTAACCCCCCTCCCAACACTCCGACACTCAACCAACCCAACCATCACATGACCTCCCCATCACAAGACCACCTGTGACTCACACCTGACCCATCACAAGACCCCCACCTCACATATCCCTCACCTGACGTGACCTCCTCACCACAAGACCCATCCCAAGCTCATCTGATGTGAGCCACACCTAACCCATCACAAGACCATCATTAGACTCTCATCTGATGTGACCCTCACCTGATGTGACCTCCCCATGACAAGATCCTCACCTGATGTTACCCACACCTGATTCATCACAAGACTCTCACCTGACACGACTTTCACCTGACATGAGCTCCCCATCACAAGACCCATTATAAGTTCCTCACCTGATGTGACCCTCACCTGATGTGACTTTCCCATCACAAGACCTACTGACTACACAAAACCCTTATAAGCAAAAAAACCCACCAACACTGGTGTTCCCTAAATTCCACCGAAGATGTTACCTAGCCTGGTAATTAAACATTCGGAAACCAACCCACAAGCTTAGAGAACCAGCCTCCATCCTCATCCTCCACCTGAGCTACAGATATTCACCACTATCATCTCCTTGAGGTTCTTACCCATCGCAGTCCACTGAGCACTCCAACAATGTCTACCATACTGGTCACATGTTTTGTGGCCAGGTGACACAGATTTCAGTGTCTGTTCTTTGGTTTCTGGTTCACAAATGTTTGGAAGATGCAGGTAAATTTCCCTGAGGATCATGGGCAGCTAATGGCAAAACAGAGATCAGACTGTTCAGATCCAGTGGAGTTGATGACTCCCACCCATTGGGGGAAAAATTGGCCCCCACAATGTCAAAGTTTGCCTTACATTTTCAAAAAAACCCACCTGATTTGTCTAGCCCCATGTGATATTTTATTCATTTATTTATTTTTGAAGATTTATATTGCCGCCTATTCACACATGATGACTCAAGGTGGCTTACAAAAATATATAAACATACCATAAAGCAATAAAAGAATCATATAATAATAAATAAAATAATAAAATTAAATAACCACCCATCCACCCCGGTGACAACACTTCACATGAGCCATTTAATGGGCTCCATCCCATTTTGCGTTCCCCATGCCCGCTGGCAGAAGCAGGTCTTCAGTGCCTTCCAGGAGAGTGCAAGAGTGGGGGCCATTCTAATATCTGGGGAATGATATTCCACAGAGAGGGAACCACCATGGAGGAGGCCCTTCTAGATTCCACCAGGTGTATCTCCCATGGGGATGGGACCTGCAACATTCTCTGCCTCCCCCCTCTGATGGGTCGGGTAGATGTGACCGGCAAGAGACAATCCCTCAGATAACCTTGTCCCAAGCCATGAAGGGCTTTAAAGGTNGGGTCGGGTAGATGTGACCGGCAAGAGACAATCCCTCAGATAACCTTGTCCCAAGCCATGAAGGGCTTTAAAGGTGACAACCAGCACCTTGAATTGGACTCGAAAGCAAATTGGCAACCAACGCAGCTCCCACAGGAGACCTCAAGTCTGCACTGAAGTCTGCACAAAACTATGCTCTTCAAGAGCAGCCCTATGTAGAGCACATTGCAGGAAGTGATTAGGGCATGAGAGACTGTGAGTAGGGGTTGTCGGTCCAGGAAAGGGTGTAACTGGCCCACAGCCTGCAGTTGCCAAAGGCCTTCCTGGCCACAACCGCCATCTGCTCTTCAGGCAGGAGTCATGAGTCCAGGAGAACCCCCAGATTCTGTTTGGGGTAGTGGCACCCCATCCAAGACCAAAGGTGACAATTCTCCCTGTGCCAAAGAACCCCAAACCCAGAGCCACTCGGTTTGGACAACACTGAACTGAATTCACACTGGCCATGATAGATGTGCAGATGCCCTCTATAAATGGGGCAAAATATCATCACAGAATTGTGACTGCGGCCCTTAAAAACAGTATATCCAACATGTAAAGGTAGTCCTCGCTTACAACAATTGAACCCAATATTTCTGTTCCTAAGCAAGACAGCCTTTCAGTGAGCTTTGCTCTATGTTATGATCTTTCTTGCTATAGTTATTAAGCGAATCAGTGCAGTTGCTAAGTTAATAACACAGTTATTAAATGAACTTGGCTTCCACATTGTCTTTGCTTGTCAGAAGGTCACAAAAGGAAGGGTGTCACATGATTCCGGAACTCAGTAACCGTCATAATATGAACAAGTTGCCAAGCATCTGAATTTTATCATGTGACCATGGGGATGCTTAATATCTTAATATATTTCTGTTTGAAATGGTTAGGAGTGGTGTAGTGGCCTAGAAGTGGAGCTCTTGCCTCACAATCAGGAGGCTGTGAGTTTGATCCTAGGTAAAGGCAGATATTTCTCTCTGGGCACAATGAGAATTTATCTGCTGAACAAAACTCTGCATTGGTGACAGGGAGAGCATCTGGCCAGTAAACAGTCTGCTAGTGCCATTCAGTTTTCCAGATTCCGCCCGACAACAGGTTACAGGGTCATGAAAAGATGATGATTATTTCTGTTTGAAATGGTTGAACTGAGCCTTCCCTGAACAGAGGGTGAGTGTGGATAG
The DNA here is from genome assembly GCA_000516915.1 of Ophiophagus hannah. Classification (NCBI taxonomy): domain Eukaryota; kingdom Metazoa; phylum Chordata; class Lepidosauria; order Squamata; family Elapidae; genus Ophiophagus; species Ophiophagus hannah. The sequence goes on along the minus strand of AZIM01008109.1, from coordinate 14,620 downwards.
CCTCAAGAGCTCTTCCAAACCTAGGATTCTATAACCAAGCTTGGCATTTGTTTTTTAATGCCAACGAATGGATCCAGGAAAAGATGAGGAACATCCAAGAAGACTGATCTGGAATTCATGACCACCCCTGTCACTGGCAAGAAATCCTGCGATTCATAGTTCAAATTTTGGATAGCCGCTAATTCCCCATTTCTGTGCTTTTTCTGAGCCGCTGCCTTCTGGTATCTTGGACTACCACCTCCATTATTCCCAGTCAAGTCCAGATGTGATGCCTGAAGGCAACATTTCTATTTATTTATTTATATCCAGTCTTTATTCTTTTTACAAATAATTCAGTGGAGAATGTATCTAACACGTACCTTCCTCACAATAACCCTGTGAGGTGACTTGGGCTGAGAAAAAGAGAGTGACTGGCCCAAAGTCACCAATGAGGCTTTCATGGCTTAAAGTAGGACTTGAACTTCTCCTGGTGCCTTAACCATTGTAAAATTGGTTCTCCAAATGTAGTTTTCATGAAAACAATATGGTTTTTTGTTTTGTCCTTACCTTCTTCTGAGAGGTTTACCCAACTTTATCGACAACCCTAAGATCACCTGGTGGTCTCCCATTCAGCCCTAGCTCTCTTAAAGCCAACTGAAGTCTTGTCACCAAGACAACAAGGTCTTACCCATTCTCATCTTTGTTTTCTACAAAATCTACTATATACCCTTTGCTCTGAACCCTGCATTTTCTTCTTCCATGTCCATCCTGCATTCCTCTAGAAAACAATTCAACAGCAGTCCAGCCAGCCTGAGAAATATTATTTTCATTTGTGAGAGTCTCAAGGATTTTCAGCATCAGGTCTGTGATCTGCGGGGGGAGCAAGATGCTCACCAAAGGCCTACTGGAAAGAAGAAAAGGAGACCATGCAGAGATGCATCAGTGTTTTGACTCTTCTCCATTCAAGCCAAGGGGGACCTTAAGAGATTTTGACCCAGATTTGGCCTGCGACATGGTCAAATCTGGCCTGCAAGGCCAACCTGGAAAATGTAAGGGGCCGGCCCGCGTTGCTTTTGGCCCAGTCTACCCAATGCAACTTCGGCCCGGTCTACCCAGTGCAAAGAGGAAACATGCCAGGAGTTTGGGGAGTGGTGTCAAGCTGGCCATGCCCACCCAGTCGGCCACACAGTGAGAAGCATTGATGGCTGTGCCCCCAGCCCCTCCACAACCACAGCCCTGATGCAGCCTTGTTTGAAATTGAGTCTGACATCCCTGTTCCATGTCATCCATCATGTGATATTCAGATGTGGGTCAAGGAAGCCAATATGGCAGCTGCAATTTCCTGCTCCTAGACATTGTGCGGGATGGATGTCCAAACTCCAGCCTTTGGATCATTCCATCCCCACTGTTATATTGACTTTTTTTTACCATTTCCAGGTCATGAGGGGGACCGAAAGGAAGATCAACAAGAAGCAAGGCAAAATGCTGACATACCTTAGCCATTTTGGATATGTTTTTATAAAAGATGGCTGGACCCGAAATTAAGAAATTTTTGAGCCATTTGACGATATTCCCCTTTTTGTTCTTTGGCTTTTTCTCCATCTCTTTAGCTTTATAGGGAGGAAAAGAACCACAATGTTAGATTTTGGCATTCGGAACTTCTGAACTTCCTTCGTCTGATCGCTGGTTTAGCAGTTCCAGTAGAAGAGAATATTTGTAGCTCAGGGTTGAAATGAGGAGTCCTTGGTTCTCTCTTGAGCTTAGTGGTTTTCTTACAGATGTTTCATTGCCCAACTAGGTAACATCAGTGATGATGACCATCAGTACTGATAGGGCAAAACACTTATATAGAAACACAGAGAAAAGCTCCCTCCCTTCTAGTACTGATTATTTTACCTAGTTGGGTCATGAAATGTCTGCAAGAAAACAACAAAGCTCAGAGAGCACCAAGGACTCCACAGTCCTACTCCTCCCATCTCCCACTTCTCTTTCCCCACTCTCCTCCTCCTTCCTTCTTTCCCATCTCCCTCCCTTCTCTTCTCCTTCCCATCTCCCTCTCTCCTTTCTCTCTCTCCCCCTCTCCACCTATCTGCAAACCCTACTCCCTCCCCTTTTGTTTTTTGTCTTTGAAAACATTTCACTTCTCATCCCAAACTGTGACTTATGTCAAAATCTAAGTGTTCAGAAACAAACTTCAGGAGATGCCTAGTGCTCTTAATGGCCCTCTTTCTCTCTCGTGACTCTTGGAAGATTCAATCCAGGTATTCGTGTGCTGCTAGGAAAAAAATGAGAAGGAGGTGTAGGAACATGATAATAGTACAATAGGTAGAATTAGTGGGACATACTAATAACTTGCTATTTCGCTTCTGTAACAAGTGCTTTATTTCTGTTATCTTGTTGTTTTGTATCATTCAGTGCATGAAACAGAATCTGTCATAGTTTGGCAGGTTTACACTGGGCACATAACTGTATTCGCTAAGCACACAGCCCCTCTGTTGCTAAGCACTCAAACCACCACCACCCGTTCCTTGCTGCACTGCCAAAGGAAACCAGGGAGCCAGAATTGGGAACTAAGCTGATGTCTAAAAAAGGACGCCATACCTTCACCAAGATGTGGCCTTTCACTGCATGCTCTTTGTCTGTATGTTGTGGAATGTCTCCCCTGCTTTTCTTTGTACAAATTAAAGCAGATATTTTTTCCAAGCCTCTTCTTGAGTCTCTCTTTGGCCTTTTGGTGATTCAAGTACATTTTGGGACCTTCCATTTTCTGGCGCTTCAACATGAGGCTCAAAGGCATCATTCATTTGAGGTGCTGCATTCAGCTTCTCACAACCTTTGAAGTTCAGAGTGGCGTTCACTATGGCAAATGGAAGAAACCAGCTGGGACCAGTGGCGAAGTCAAGAGCACTCCTGGAAAATTTTATCCAGTGACTTTGACATGGTCATTTGCTGGCAGGCTCCAATTCTGCCTACCCTGAACACCCTAACCAAAGAGGCTTGCACCAGGGGTTGTGGAACTGAGCTCTTCTAGGTAAGTAGAAATTTATTTTGGGGAAGGGAAGGGGAGTGTTGCCTTGTGTGTGTGAGTGACTGAGACGTGGGAAATACCTACTAGAGGTTTTCCTACACTTTGAAATGAGTGTGACTGTTGGAATAAGAATTTTTAGATTCAGGGGAGAATCCTGACCAACTTTGAGCTGGGGGGGCAATATCAGAGAAATCCCTTGGAAAAGAGGGAGAGTTTAGTCAGATTCTGAGCCTGTGGAAAGGCCCAAGATCCCCCTACAGAGAAAACCCCTTAAGAAGCTTGAAAATTAGGGGAGGGTTCTAACCAACTCTGAGCTGACAAAAAGGTCCAAGAAATCCCTTAGGAAAAATCAGGGGAGAGGTCTGCCATGGTCCAAGCCAACAGGTTTGAGAAATCCCATAGGAAAGAGAAGGGAGAGTTTGGTCAAATTTTGAGCCTAGAAATCCAAGAAATCCCTTTAAGAGAAAATGGGCGACCATACTGGTAGCTTGTTTGAAATGAAGAACCTTGTAAAAAGAGTAGAGCCATGGAGGACTTCCAGTGACGCCGCAGCAAGGCGAGGTAGGAGAACAGTGTCTCTCTCTCCTACATTGGGATTTCTGCGTCTCGGGCGGCCGGTCGTGCTGGGATCGGATCCTGGTGGGATCGCCTTAACGAGGGAATTCTCGTGCAGCCCAGCTGGGTGGCTGCGATCCAGAATCAGGTGAGGAAAGGAGCCCCAAAGCCTGAGGCAGAAGAATCCAGCCTCTTCAGGGTGGCCCGAAGCCGCGACAGAACGAACTGGTGAAGGAAGCGGAGAAAGGTAGATCGAATCGGAGTCTGTGAAGGAGATCGGCGCTGAGTCGTGTTGTGGATTACAACCTAGAAAGCAAGATCTGAAAGAGCCGGTGGAGTTTTGGAGCGACCGGAGCGGAAGGAGGGAAAGTGAAGGGAGGCGGCAAGGTTGAACTTTGTTTTCCCCTGAGCTCCGGATAAAATTAATTTATAGCTTCAAGTGGAAAGTGAAAGAGGAGAACTAGGAGTATTTCTGGTATTGAGGTTTGATATAAAATTTGTAGCTTTTAGTCAAAAGAACTGGAGAAAACTTTATTAAACTTTGGAATTGTGAAGTGAAGTGACAGTGCAGATCGAAGAGGAAGGAGATGAGATTGACATCCCCGGAAGAGACAGAAGAGCGACGTGAAAGGGGGGAAAAAAGGTTTGCAGTGACTGGTGTTTTTGTGAAGAGTGATTAAATAGAACGGAAGGTTTAGATATATACAAAAACAAATAATAAAGAAGAGGAAAGAATCTTGGACTTTGGAACTTTGATATATATTTCAAAGTGGTCATCCATTTATAAACTGTAAGAACAACTTGCTTACTACCAATTTGGATATTTTGTTACAGTAAGGAATTGATAGACTAATCAAAACCCTCCTTCCTGTTTCATTTTTTCTTTTTTTAATTACATATCTAGGGTATCTAAGGAATATGGTTATTATTCTAGAGTAAGATTTAATTTTGATAAGTGATATTTGGACCTTTTCCTAGTTTTTGATTTATGTTTATATGTTTGACTTCTTTTAATACTGTGTGATTTTGGTATCGATTAGGGAATAAGGAATTTATAGGAAAGAATTGTTAAGATGAAATATTAATTAACTTTCCCCTCCTCCCCCTTCCCATACCCTCCCATTACTGGTTATTATGAATTTTTAGAACTGTTGAGTATCAAGTTAAGTTTTGAATTATTACTGTGGAGTTAATAGCTAAGGGTAATATATTTATACATAATTAATTTTTGTGAGATAGTCAGGTATAATAATAAATTGTAGAATATAAAGCAATTATTATAGAATTATATAGAAATTAAAGCAATAAATTAGGTGAATTAAATAGAGAAGTTTGAATAAGGTTTATGGTCATTGGAAATATAATTTGGGAGAATATCTTTAGGATAGTGAGGGAGCAAAAAAAGATAATTCAAGACATGACTAGTATGACCACATCCACTTCAACTACAAAAGTGGGAAGAAAGTTAACTACAACAGCCCCAACTACTACTACTGTGTTAGCGAATCAAAAAACGATTGNCAAAATACAATGTTAGCACTACAGGAATCTGTGCAGAAAAAACATTCAGAAAGTAAGGCTGAGAGAATCAATAAAGGAAGAGATAAAAACTGAAATAGGGAAAATAAATGAAATTAAGAACTTGGAAGGGACAATAGGTCAGATACAGGAATCGATCAAACAGAATGAGGAAAAGATTAAAGTGATAGAAAAACAAGCAGACAAAATGGAGAAGAAATTGGAAGGTATGGAACAAGAAATCTTCGATTAGAAGAAAGAAACTAATGAGACCTTGACACACCTTGAGATGGACAAAGCTTATTATTTAAGGTTTCAAAATGTGGAAGAGGATAGAGAGGAGAACTTATCGTTGGTGATGGCAGAACTATTGGCTGACATTTTGAGAAAGGATACAAATGAGATGATGAATGAGTTGGACGATGTTTACAGAGTCCATACTAGCTATGCAAGATGACATAAGTTAACCCGAGAAGTTCACATAAGATTTGCAAGGAGGAGAGTAAAGGACATAATATATAGAATTTCGAGAGACTATGGAATAAAATATAGAGGCAGAGAAGTGATTGTACTCAAGCAAGTGCCGAGGAGAGTCTGTGAACAAAGAAGGGAGTACCGATTCCTAACAAACTATCTGAATAAGAAGAGCATTCCCTTCAGATGGATCACCTCAGAGGGTATTATGGCTACCTGGAAAGAAAAAAGAGTCCGGATAGATATGTTAACCAAAGCACAAGAATTCTTTGACCAGATAGGCGGTACAATGGAAGAGCTGAGTAGCAAGGACGAAAATGAGAGCCAGGAAGAAATGTACTTTAGAAGCAGGGGGAGGGGAAAAGGGAGGGAGGGGGAGGGAGAAGAAAAGGAGACTTTGGAAAGGGAAACAGGAGTAAGAACTAGAATTCAAACAACGAACAAAAATACGGTAGGATAGGAGTAAGGAGAAAATGAACGAAGTGAATTTAATATCCATAAATATCAATGGATTAAATGATCCAGTTAAAAAAAAATATTTCTCAAATTGGAAAAACAAAAAGC
>AZIM01008101.1:2178-18361 GCA_000516915.1 Ophiophagus hannah | reverse complement strand
AAACTGAACAAGGAGAGGTTTAACCTGGAAATAAGGAGAAACTTTNNNACAGTGAGAACAATCAACTAATGGAACAGCTTGCTCTCAGAAGTTGTGGGAACGTCATCACTTGAGACCTTCAAGAGATTGGACTGCCATTTGTCAGAAATGGTGTAGGGTCCCCTGCTTGGGCGGGAGGGGGGTTGGACTAGATGACCTATAAGGTCCCTTCCAACTCTGTTTATCTGTTATTATTTTTTCACTTGGTTAGTTTTTGCTTGGTTGTCAACCAACCAAAATAATTGGTTATGGTCCAAAGCAAAAGACTATGAATCATACTGTTATCCAGCTTAGAACAAGATGAAATGAGACAGAATTCAATTGCTAACTTTAATGTTTGTTCTATCTGGTATTATATTAGATAAGATGTTTGTTTTCTTCAGAAAGATATAAATTAAAATTAGTTTAAACATGACTCATCATTCAAGAACAGTAAAACTTAAAAAAAAACCCAGACATATGAAATATTTCATTATAAATTCTACTTTGCTAGCTATATTTTATTATTTTTATATTTCAAATTTATATTTCAAATTTCCATCTCCTTCAGATTTATATACACTATATAGAGTTATATACATCTAAAAAGCAATGAACACTATTCTGGCATATTATAAACTAATTTTGCTTATTATGAAAGAAGCCTTTAAGGAACTTGAAAACTCTCCATGAATAAAGAAAGGTAATGTGGGTACAGGAATACTGTATCACACTAATCTAAGTTTCAATAAGGAGAATGTTTCATTTAAGCATTTTGTGCCAATACAAAAAGCAGTAGAGAACTGAGGCTTAACCATTCATTGTTGTTGGAAAGATATTACATGAGTGGAAGGAAGAAGGATATTATTATTATACACCAGATGCATGAGAACTAGACATATTGTTACATCCAATTCTCATGCGTTTTTTTTATTAAATCACAAAATAGTTTTTATTTATTTATTTATCACATTTGTATATGACCTGATTCCCAACTACTCTGGGATCTTCACAAATAAAACAAGATTGATATACTAACAAGGAGTTTAAGGTGGACAATGATGATGACAATGATGATGATGAATTAAAAAAAATAGAGAAAATTGCAGAATCAAACATGGATGAAGCAAAGTGTCTTCACTCTTCCTCACCAAAGGCCTGGGCAAAATCAAGGCTTTGAGGCCCTTATAAACAAAAAAACCAGGTTTACCTCTTAGTAGTTATTTATTGGATAGGAATGCTGGCAAAAGGTGACCTCTATCAAAGAAGGTGCCACATCAGAAACTGAATCACTTTATAAGGAATATAAAGAAAGAACCAACCGTAATGAACAAGAATAGCACATAGTTTATGTCTTAGAAGCAGCAGTGGGGAAAAAGAGATTGCATCTGTGTTCAAAATCTTCACATTTGCTATAGAGCAAGTGGATTAAAATAATGAAGAAAAAACAAAAATAATATTTGTGAAACCTAATTGCATATATTTTAAATAGGCATGAAATAGTTGTGAAAAAGAACTTTAATAACCTCAATGTCATTTGAGAGATACATTTTACAAAGCATAGTCATTCCATAACTTTTATTGTTTTGATGAACAATTCTCCTTCAGAGAATAGCAAAATGCACAAAAATCTCAGTGGTTCTTGACTTGATAGTACTTAATACTGAAGATTTAGCAAAGAAAGTAGGAATAGCAGGAACATTAATAATTTACAGACTAGAGATAAAAAGTTTATTTTTAAACCAAAATAAGCCAACAAAACAATGATATTATATCAATTAATCAGTGAGAAGAGGAAAAACAAAGACAACAAAGAAAAGGGAGAGCCACCAATGTCCCTATACTATGTGGAAGGAATTTTCCACTAGTTGCTGTGCTGTTTTCAATGGCTGCAGGTTTAAGATTCAAATGAGCCAATCATTGCACAGCTGCAGTTTAAAATTTCCCGGGCTTTCCTTAGCNNCTAAGGGACTATAAGGACATTTAAAGGAACAGCAACTCCTGGTATGCTTTTTAATACTGTTGCTTTTATTTCTTATTTCTGAATAAAGAAGATTTCTTTAAAACCGGTTGGGCTCAACTCATTTTTATAGCTTCATAAATAGAAAGGTCAAAAAACCATCGGATTCTTAAATCCCCTTCACTTCACATACTATTATTAGCAGAACTGAATGGCATATACAGAAGCCATTCTTTGAGAGATCAGTCAATGCAGATCTGTCTTTATGAGGCTCTTTTCTAGCTGGACACTTGAAAATATACTTCTGCAAGCTATACAGTACAGTATAAGCCTTCACAATACTCTGCATACCTGTCCAGATCTTGTGTGCCTTTTCCAGGAGAAAAGTTTCCATCCACATGTTCCATTTCTTTAATCATTGTAAACACTTGAAGAAGCCTTTGAATCCCTTCCATATATGTGAGAAATTGCATCAAACCTAGGAAAGAGAGAAAACAGAGAAAAAACATTTTAAATTGCCAATGATTCATTCTTTATTTATTTAAGTTAGTTACCTATATAAAGACCCTGTCAGTGTTAGCAATATTGTTAAAATGCTATAGAATCTGCATTTTAAAAATAGATGATAGTGTTTCTTTCAGATCATTTTTTCTCCTGAAAATCTGTTTTGTCAAGCAGAAATGTAATATAGTGACTGTAAGGAAGAACATGACCTAAGTGATTCCTCTCTACTCCATTAAACGGAAGGGGCAGAGGGGAGAATCATAACCAATGTACATTTCAAACATTAAAAGTGATAGAGGACATTTCATTTTTATTACTCTTTCTTTCATTTCAAATATTCTTTTGCTTTTTGTCATTTTTCAGCTTCCTACCTCTCTATGAAATAAATGTACTGTAAGGTGTTTTGGATTTTTTCCCCTAGAATAAAAATTCCCTCCTCTCTGGTCAAATAGCTTACATCTTCAACAATGATGATTCCCCCTTTCATCTTTTCAAAAATCAATATAGAAAAAAATGTCTCCCTAGAGCTCTTTCTGTGGTCTGTGAACCCTTGTACTATATAACTGTTCTTCTGCAGTATGTATTAGAAAAAAAAGCTAAACTATTGTGTGCTGGATTGTGCTGGATAACATGTTTTGAATAGCAAGACTGTTCTTATCAATTCAACATGTTATACTTTTATAGCAATAATGAATTGTGATGAAGCATTGGTGTATAAATGTGAATGGGCCTTCCAATATAATTTTGAAATCCTGAGTATTATTACTGTTACAAAATGTTCACTCAATTCCCTTATGACATGAATGTTCTCTTAACAAATTATTAAATCATGAATAAATTTGTTTCTGTTATGTATAGTGGTTAATAACTGAAAAAGACCCCCAACAAATGATATGTATGCTCTATTCATTTTTCAGAATACAGTCCTAGCTTAACTAAGCATAGATGTCAGCTACTAAAATTTTTATGTATCCTTCTCTAAACCCTTCCTTCCTTCCTTCCTTCCTTCCTTTCTTTCTTTCTTTCTTTCTTAATTTAATTTCTTAATTTCTTAATTTCTTTCTTAATTTCTTTGTTTCTTCATTAAAGATAATAAAATAAATTATATTAAGATACAGTACAGATTTAATATCTAACTAAAACTACATACATGAATGAACTATATGGCTATGAATATGCAAAAAGAACTAGGGCAGCGAAGATCATTAAAAGGCTGCTTGGTTTAAATAAAGGTATAGTACAAGCAAAGCACCTCTTTGTTCTGCTATGCCCTGCTTCGCACAAATCCTCCAGCAGAAAGCTTTGTTGAATGCTGCAAGATAATACACCTCTTTATTGATGTTAAGCTACGTTGCCTTCCTTAGGTTTAGAAACAATTCAGTGTGTTTTGAGGCCTGAATAATCAGGCAAAGTAAAAGTAAAAAATTCCACAAAATAGGTTCCAGAAGAACTGCTTTTTGTAGAAATACTACAATATGAAGAGTTAAATTCTGAGATACAAGAACAAAAAATAAAACTCTTGAAGACAAGGGAGACAGCATGTTTGCTAGAATAAGTAAAAATATTAATAGCTGCTCCCTAAATATAGATTAGGCCAGCATTGCAAATGAAATTGGCTTTAACATTTATTGTTGAAGGCCACAAACTTAACATAAGGCTAGAACTCATATCTGGAAGGTGTTTCAGAGTTTTTAGGTACATCAAACATCCAAAGGGACTTAATTTACTTTATTACCCTCCACCCACCAAAGCTCTCAAAAATACAGAAAGTAGATCCAAAACTTTGGATCAATCTATTTTGAGCTCTGGAGAAAATGGATACTATAGCCTTTGGGTTGTCCTTTTAGAACACAGGTATCAAACTTGATAGCATCACATGATGTCATGTGATGTATCAAAAATTTTTTTTGCCTTTGCAGAGCTGGAGTGGGCACGCATCTGGTCTGTGGGTTGCCACTTTGACATCCATTTTAGAAAATCAGACTCAGAATATAATAACTTGATATCAATTCACTCAATGCCACCAAAAATTTAAAATAGTATCAAGGTATCCTTCTTTGACTCAGGAACTGACTTCTACTGGATAATGTGTACCACTTTGGTGAAGGCATCTGTGGGTTCTTTGTTCATAGAAAAGAGGGCCATTTAAATTATGTTATTTAGGGTTAAAATCAGAAGTGTGCCTATTTTCTGTTCATGTTACTGAGAAACTGGATGATGCCTATTAAATAGGAAGAAAAGGGCCTAAGAATTTGAATAATGAATATAAATAAGAAAAACAGACATCGGTTTAGAGTGACAAAAGGAATAATATAGAAGAGAGTTTTCAAACAACCATTTATAAATAGATCACTAACTTCCCCCCCAAAAAAGTGTTTCTGTATCCCAGGAACAAATTGTCATGTGGAAACATTACCACATAATATGCTCTGTTTTCAAATATGAGTGCCATTGGGACACAACATTTCTCACCTAATTAGTTGGTGGTGTCGTTGTTTTTTTTATTTTTCATTTTATTTTTTACATACAATAAATCCATTCCATTTCAATCGTGTGTCAATTAGGTACATATTTCATGTGCTTAACAATTACTAATAATATTCTTATCAATATAACAATAATCACATTCCCATATATATAATATAAGTAATATCCAGTATATCTGTTATGCTAGTTTCTCTTATTACTTTATAAATCCATCTAATCCCTTCTAATTTATTTTATTTTCTAACCATTGATAAAATAAATCCCATACCATGTAATATTTGGATTCTTCTTCTTTTTTGATTTCTAATGTTAATCTTGTCAGCATTCCAGCAAACCTCTATTCCAATCAGTAGCTCTGAGACAAGCATAATCTCTAAAGTACCTTTATTAGAATAGCACCTGGCACATCTCTGGAATCTTAAAACTAAAAGTTTCCCAGACTTCCCACAATGTCCAAACTACAATACATCCCCTTTTCCCCCATCATCACATCACATGGATCAATCATGATCTGTTCCAGTATAAGATCCTTTTTCCATCCTGCGCCACACTTAATAACCTTGAACTAAGTAAAGAATTTTATTTTATCTATTTACAACTATTCAATTGAATCACCCCTCTCCCACTCTCTCAGGCTATGTTGCAGCATGGAATATGGCTTCCAAAGCTGACAGGCATCCCCCCTTGAGAAGTTCACCTTCTAAAAGAGATAATACACAAAACACAACCAGAGGTTAATACGATGCCCTTAACCCCCACCCCCAAGGGGACTCTTTGGTTTGTCAGGGAATTCGTTATGGAATTGGTTAACCAATCTATCTGCATGTACATCCCAACTTTTTACCCAAGTAGCCTCTGACAAAGGGTAACCCTTCCATAATACCAAATATTGTAATCTCCCTCGGTGCAATCTAGAATTGAGGATTTTCTTAATTTCATTATGTGTCTCATCCTGTACGATCAAAGGTTTGGGGGGAGCTGTTGGGATTGGCCTTAGATTTGATCCTACAGCTGGTTTCAATAAACTACTATGGAACACTGGGTGTATTTTCCCCAATAGCCAGAGGAGACTTAATTGGACTGTGACTGGATTAATTATTTTTGATATAGGGAATGGATCTAAGATTTTAGGCCCCAACTTCCTACTGGAAAGTTTCAATCTGAGATATTTAGTTGACAAAAACACTTTGTCCCCTACTTTAAATGGGGGTTGGAGGGATCTATGTTTGTCTGCCTGCTTTTTATATTCCTCAGCAGCTTCAGTCAAAGCTTTTTTTGTATCTTCCCAACCTTTTTTTAATGAGTCCATCATTCCATTAAAGACATGGATGTGGGGAATTCCCTAGGTAATTCCAGCATAGGGACAAATTCCATGCCGGTGTTTATTTGGAATGGAGTCAAGCCTGTGCTGCTATGTACTGTATTATTGTAAGCAACTTCTGCAAATGGCAACAGCTCTGCCCAGTTTTCCTGTTGATAATTGACATATATCATCTAATATATTGTCCCACCATGGTGTTTGTTCTCTCTACTGCCCCATTGCATGCAGGATGGAACACTGAGGATAGCCCTTGGGATGACCCAATGGACTTTAAAAACTCCCTCCAGAACTTAGCAGTAAACTGTACATCTCAGATTACTCTATGAGGTACTCCGTGGAGCCTATAGATATGCTTCACAAATAGTTTTGCAAGCTTTCTAGCTGAAGGTAGTCCTTTACAGGCTGTAAAGTGGGCTTGCTTAGAGAATAAGTTGATAACAGTCCAAATCACAGTATTCCCTCCACTCTCAGGTAATTCTACAATAAAGTCCATTGTGATTTCTTCCCATGGCTTCATTGGTTCAGATACTTGTTGAAGGAGGCCAGGGGGTTTCCCAGTTCTGTGTTTCATCGTGGCACAAATTGAGCAGCTTTTCACATAGTCTTCAACATCAGGTTTCATTTTTGGCCACCAGAACTGTCTCCTAACTAAATGCAGGGGTTTTAAGAACCCAAAGTGTCCTTCCAACCGTGAGTCAAGGCTATGCTTCAGTACCATTAGTCTTAGATTATTGGGTACATAAAGTTTTGTCCCTTTCCAAGCCAATCCCTCGTTCATTGTCAAATCAGTTTGATGCTCCACAAACCAGGGATCGGTCAAAAGGGCTGCTTTCAACTCAGTTGTCAGTTTGTCTTCTAGGCATCTGGGGCTGTGGTTGGTTTGTCCCTGGGTGGTTACTTGGTCTGCTGGTTGAACTTCTGATATCATAGTCTGCACTACTTCCTCTTGGCGACTGTCAAATTGGGGTTTTCTTGACAGGGTGTCCACCAATATGTTTTTCCCTCCTGGGATATATTTCATGTTAAAGTTGAACCACTTGAAGTATTGAGCCCAACGGACTTGTTTAGGTGATAGTTTCTGAGGTGTCTTTAGAGCCTTGAGGTTCTTGTGATCAGTGCACACCTCAAATGGCTCTTACACCCTTCCAGGAAATGTCTCCAAGACAGCAAAGCCCATTGCACTGCAAACACTTCTTTTTCCCAAACAGCCCACCTATCCTCTGTGTCTGTCAACTTTTTGGACACATAAGCGCAAGGCATTAGCTGGTTCTGAGAGTCCTTTTGGAGAAGAATGGCTGCGACAGCCACATCACTAGCATCAGCTTGGACTATGAAAAGTCCGGTCAGGTTCGGGTGCTGGAGAATGGGCTCAGCAGCAAATAGGCATTGTAAAGTTTCAAAAGCTTTCTGACAGTTCATTGTCCAAGCAAGAAGTTGACTGGACTTCGGTTTGGTGGGGGAAGGCCCAGTTTTCAATAACTGTTAAAGGGAGGGTGACCTCGGCAAAAGAAGGAATAAATTGTCTATAGAAATTGGCAAAATGCAAAAAACTTTGAAGTTGCTCACATGTTTTGGGGGGTTGCCAGTCTAACACTGCTCTCATTTTTCCAAGGTCCATTCCAATTCCCTGGTTGGATATTCAGTAGCCTAGGTAATCCAGTGACTCTTTGTGGAATTCACATTTTGACAGTTTTACATATAACTTGGCGGCTAAAAGTTTTTTCAGCACTTGTCTGGCTAATTTGACATGTTCTTTGATGGTTTCACTGAATATAAAAATGTCATTCAGGTAGACGAGGACCTCTTGGTATAGGTGTGGATGTAACACTTCATCGATGAGTTGCATAAATACTGTGGGGGGGCCCTGGAGCCCAAAAGGCATGACTCGGAATTGGAAACTACCCAAAGGACAGTTGAAGGCAGTTTTCCATTCGTCTCCCTCCTTTATGTGGACTCAGTATTAAGCTTCACTCAGATGTAGTTTGGTGAAGATCTTGCCTTTTGATGGGTGATTTAATCAGTCCTTCATGAGGGGGAGGGGGTACGTTTTTATGCATACAGAGTTCATGCCCCTAAAATCAACACATAATCTCAAGCTGCCATCTTTCTTTTTTTTTTGAACAGCACTGGGGCAGCCAACTTAGATATGGCAGGTTCAATGAAACCTCTGTCCAAATTGTTATCGATGTATTTTCTCAACTCAGTCATTTCAGCTGGTGTCATGGAATACATCTTTGGTTTTGGCAGTTTTGCCCCAGGTTCTAACTCTATGGCACAATCAGTGGCTCAAGGGGGAGGTAAAACATTGCATTCCTCTTCGCTGAATATTTCAGCCAAGTCTCTGTATTGTTTGGGGACTTGGGGCACACCTGGAGGAGAGTCTGAGGCAGTGGCTTCTGCTTCAGGTTGAGGATCTCTGTTGGGTGGCAGTTTCTTTGTGGGAGGAAGGGGGCAGTGGACCAACCCCAATTATGATTTTTCAGTATCCATCCTCCCACTTGATGGTAGGGGCCCATTTATCTAGCCAAGCAAGTCCCAATATGACAGATTCTGACATCTTTGGAGCCACTACAAAACATATGAGTTCACGGTGACTGCCCATCTCTAGTTTGATTAACTCTGTCATTTGGGGTGGCTGGGATTCCCCCAATTAAAGTCCCATCTACTTGTTCAAACCTGATTGGGCATTTTTGTTTTTATTCCTAATTGTTCAATGATGGGGAGGCCAATAAGGCATCTAGAACACCCGGTGTTATTATGGCTTCTATTTCCTCTGCCTCCCCTATGTGGGGTACCATCAACTTCACTTTGACTGTATAAGGTGTGATGGCAGCACTCACCATAGGGTCATTTTCTTCATCGGCTTCTCTGGGGAGAATTTCTTGGGTTGGAAGTTTATCACTCCCTTCTGCATGGAGGGGACCTTCTACAGTGTGTCTAGCAAACCAGCTAGTGTCTGGAGGCTTCCATTGATTTTTCTGACCCCTAGTGGCTATACTAGTCCTTGGTTGTGGAGCATGTGGAACAGGTACAGGAGCCAAACAGTTGGCTGCTCTATGGCCATCCTGGCCACAACGATAGCACTTTATCATTCTTGTGAGTCGAGTAGGAGCAGCTTCAGCAGGTCTGGTCAGAGGCCTTCTCCTAAGAGGGCCTTCAGATAGGGGTTTTTTCTGTGGATTGATTTCCCTGTCTAACCTGAGGGACATTGCATACCAATCTTGGAGGGTCTCGGGTATCCCTCTAATATTATAGGCTTTTTTTTACTTCTGGGTCAAAAATTGTTCTTGAAATAATGCAACAGTATTTTCTCAGGCCAGTCCATGAGATGGCTTGCAACCCTTCTAAAGTTCCATACAAAGTCTCTTAAGGGTTGCTTGCCTTGTTTCATTTCCATCAATTTGTCTTCATTCTCCCCAATCCTATCAAGATCCTCAAATCTAAACCGAAGAATTTGCAGGAAAGCATTGACATCAACAAGTTCTGGAGCTTGTTTGTAGTGCAATTGGCCCACCCAATCAAGCATCCCCCTCATTCATTCCATCGGTGATTGCAGCTACCAGATTGTGATCTGTTGCATATTGGACTCCAAACCAACCTACGTGGGACCAGATCCAAGTGAGAAAATAAGCAAAATGTTCGCATTTTTCATCAAATGTTGCTTTAAGAGCTATTTGGTCTGGCCTGAGGGGGTGGGTGGGATCGCCATAACAACTGCAGGCTGAGCTGGAATGTACAGAGCCTGCCGAGGAATGTGGGAACCTGGCAGTGTTGCTGCAAGGGGGGGTTGAATTGGCACTTGCTGTGAAGAGGCCGTTTGTTACATTCTTCTCTGCACTTTGAGGGGGTGGGGTGGCTGCCATCTGCTGCCTGTGCAGATCCCTTTTCTGATAAGGGATTGACCCCTCTCTTTGGGGCCAGGGTGCTCCTGAACCAGGTGGTGCAATGGGAGCTGGCATCCACTGGCATTGGACCCACCCTTGACCAGTAAAACATCCTGGAGGAATATTCTCTGCAGGGGATAATCTCCTTTTGGGTTGTGGAGGGGGAAGGCTTGGGTTTGTAACATACCCAATGTTGGCTGCCTCTGCCGTCTCTCCCTTAAAACTTGATCCTGCCGGGCTGGGATGCTTTGTAGGCCATCTCCAACTGATGCCACAGTGAGGCTCCCTCCTCCTCTTGGACTAGGAAAAGTAAAGTTGGGCACGTTAGGATCCAGCTTGCCTGGAGAGGTTGTGGCTGTGAGGCATAACTTTCCACCTTAAGTTGCTGGAGTTGTCCTGGGAAAACTGCCAACAATTGGCTTTGGGATAGAGGCCACTGGTTGCAATCTTTGGGGGTGTCTGATCCCAATGTCCCCCCACTTCTCCATTCTGTCTCTCGGGCAGTCTGTAGAGGACTTGAGAAAGAGAGGCATTCAGGCAGCTTCTCCTCCAGTCTCATTCTTAGATCTTCACTGAGTCTTCGCACTGCTCCAGATTGGAATCAGTTCTGGGGCTCAGCACACCTGACAGCCCCCTTTTCGGGGTGATGGAGTTCATTAGAGTTTCGAGATAATGTCAGCATTCCAGCAAACCTCTATTCCAATCAGAAACTCTGAGACAAGCATAATCTCTAAAGTACCTTTATTAGAATAGCACCTGGCATATCTGTGGAATCTCGAAACTAAAAGTTTCCTGGACATCCCACAATGTCCCAAACTTCAATCCATCCCTCTTTCCCCCATCATCAGATCACATGGACCAATTACGATCTGTTCCAGTATAAGATCCTTTTTCCATCCTGCGCCACACTTAATAACCTTGAACTAAGTAAAGAATTTTATTTTGTCTATTTAGAATTACTCAATTGAATCCCCCCCTCCCACTCTCTCAGGCTATGTGGCAGCATGGAATATGGCTTCCAAAACTGACAAATCTATTCATTTCTGCACATTCAAATATTTTTTCAATTACTTTTTCCTATCGGTATCTTATACCTTTTCCAAGTTTGAGCAAATACAATTCTAGCTGCTGTTAATACATGTATAATTAAGTATATTTTTTCTTTACTATAACCTTCAGGTACCATCAGGGTGACTTCCGGCGGTGATGTTGCATGATCCGTGGAAGAGAGATTGGGCTCTGTCTCTTGGACTCAATCTTTTGCATTAGGAGCCCGATCAGAGGGTCACATTTTCTCGGAGGGAGACGTGATAAAGAGAGGAAGCTCGGGGGACAGCGTGGTGGTAGGCAATCACCCGTTGGAATGGAGGGAAACCTCACAAATCCTAAAACAAAGTGTCATTCAAATTAATATGGCTGATCAGAAGCTGTGACAGCTTCCAGACTAGGAAGGAGAAGATCGGCAAAGCATGGCATCGGACAAGAGCTAAATCCCAGGAGCCGTAATTACAGTAGTGCAGGAGGATAGCAAGTCCTAAGATCAGCTGGCAAGTGAAGAGGCTTGGATGGAGAGAGATGGAAGATCTCAAAGGACAAAAGCTAAAAGGCAGTAAGAGCAGTATCACAAGGGAAGAAGAGTATAGCCAGAATGGTTTGGACTGAGAATAAGGACGCGCAGAGAGAGAGAGTAAGTGAAAGTATAAGTGAAGAGAGAGGTGGAAAGACAGGGGAGTTGGAGTTGGAGGAAGGGATTCACCCTGAACATACAGAGAAAAGAGACCAAGTGATTATGTGACCTAGCAGTTTGAAGGGAGGAATTCAGCAGAATGGCTGGAAGGAAAAGGAAAGTGAAGAAGGAGAGTGAAGGTGCAGCTTTTTGTGAAGGATCAATTAGAAGAAACAACTAAAAGAAAGAAAGCTGAAAAGGACTATTTGAACAATATTTAACAACTGAAACAGAGAAGGAAGGAATTCTCGTGCTATGAGACTGAACGGCTGATGCAACAGATGACCGGAGAGCTTAACAGGAAAGGAGACAGCAATATTTACATTTAATAAAGAACTGGAAAATAAGGTGATAAAAGAACTTGGTGTAAAGCAAAATATCTGACCCACTATCTATGTTTTTATTGTTTATTTGATAGTGCTTAAGGTTGTAACATTTATTTAGAATACAAAACTTGAAAGTATATGATAGAGTGAAATAGGAATTGTTGTTTTTGATAATAGAACTTTGTTGAATATATTTAGTTTAAAGAGAGTAAAATATATTTAGTGTATAAGTTATTACTACTCTTAGACTATATAGAGGATTGTTTAAGCTAGCTTAATTAATTATCAATTACCAAATAACATAAAGTGTTAAATAATATTGTAATTAACTACAAGATAATGATATTATATTATTTAAAGTGGGTATAAGATTGTGATATAATTTAATCGTATCATATTACTTAAAGTGGATATAAGATTGTGACATAAACAAACAATACATTGAACAGCTTGGATTGTAGTATTAAATATTAAAAGAAGGGAATAATTGAAAGTTTGGAAAAAGAATCATAAAACATTACTGAGAAGTTGGTGCAACTAGGTGAAAATTAAGTGGATGGTAGAGTGGAAAAAGCTATATAAATTAATAAAAATGACAACTACCACAACAGTTACATGCATAGGAAAGAAAACACATTCAAACCCCTCTTTGTTGTCAGCATCACCTTTGGGACAGAGAGCAATTGACACAATGTTAGGAGCAGAAAAAGCAAGCAACCCAACCAATACACAGATGATGCAGATGACACTTCTCATGATTCAAGAAAGGATGCTTAAGATGCAAGAGACTATGACTAAAAACCATGAAGAAATGAGAAAAAATATGCACAAATTAGAAAATAAATTAGGTGAAGTCCAACAAATAATGAAAAAAATGAACAAAGAATTATAGTGGTTGAAACTAGAATGGAACAGACCAAAAAAAAATTGGAAGTAGTAGATAAAAAATTAGTAGTCATAAATAAAGATCTAGAGGAATCCATTATAAACCTAGAAATGGAATGTGCTGCCTTTTATCTACACTTTCAAAATGTGCCCGAAGATAAAGATGAAGACCTGAAAACTATCATGGCGGAAATAATAGCAGAAGCTACCCAATGGGAGATTGGAGAGATCCAAAATGACATAGATGAAATCTGTAGAGTATACACTGATTACGCCAGGCATCATAAATTGCCAAGGGAAATACACATAAGGTTTACAAAAAAACCAGTAAAAGACAAAGTATATAAAGCAATGGGAGATGAAGTCATGACACTAAAACAGATCCTAGAAGAATTAGAGAACAACAGAGGGACTACCGTTTTCTTACAGCACATCTAATAAAACATAATATAACATTCATATGGCTTATCCCAGAAGACATGCTAATAACCTGGCAAGTGAAGAAACTCAGAATAAATAGTCTAAGGAAAGTGTAAGACTTTTATGACAAACTGATGATAATAGAAGAGGAACTGTGTAGTATGGAAGAATTACAAACAAGAAGTCAGGAGGAACAACAATTGGATGAAAAGGACTCAGAACAAGAAGAAAGAAACAAGGATGAAAGAGTGAAGGAGTGGGGATCAGAATGAGAGCACAGAAGGAAAATAGAACAAATAGAAGACCAAGACTACAATATAGACAATAAGATGGAAGCAGAAATAAAGTTGCTATCCATAAATATTAATGGATTGAATTTTCCAATTACACGGAAACAAATTTTCACCAATCTCCAGAAGCAAAAGGCCGATATAATATGCCTGCAAGAAATGCACAATAAAAGACAACATAAAAAATATTTAAAACAACCAAAATTAGGAAAACTATTTGTTTCATTGTTAGATCAGAAAAAAAAGGAATAGTGGTGTATATTAAGGAAAAAATAAATGCAACACAAATATATTCAGATCCAAATGGAAGACTATTAATGATAGAAATTGAAATCCAACCCAAAAAAGTATTATTAGTGGTTATATACGCCCCAAATGAAAACCAAAAAGAATTTTATAGTAAGGTATATGAAAAAATAATAGAATTAGGAAAAGAGAATATTTGTTTAATTGGATATTTTAATGCAGTGGTAGATATAAAGTACCCAAAAAAACAAGAAAAGGAGGAAAACATTACCAAAAACATTTTTCAATCTGGCCAATGAGTTGAATTTGAGGGATAGTTGGAGAGAGTTAAAAGGGAAGGAAAGTAAATATACCTATTATTCAAACCCCCATCGATCATGGTCTTGAATAGATATGATTTGGATGAATAAGGAATTAGAAAATAATGTGAAAGACATAGATATATTGACTAATACTTGAGCAGATCACAATGCCTTACAGATAATTTGGAAAGGACAAAAAAGAAAAATAGAAGGTGGATGTTAGTTACACAAATACTGAAAGAAAAAGAATACTTACAAATAATCAAAAAAGAAATGGAATTTTTTCTTAAAGTAAATAAGAATCAAAATACAACTCTCCAGAATTTATGGGATACAGCAAAAGCCTACATAAGAGGGATCAGCATAGCGTATATAGCCAGAAGAAATAAAGAGAAAAGGAAAGAACAAAATTAACTACAGGAGGAGCTAATAAGACTGGAAATAAACACTACAGGAGAAACCGCAAAGCGACAAAATAAAGAAAGGGACTTAACTAAACATAAATTAAATCTACTAAATCAGAAGGAATATGTAAAATAAAATAAAATAAAATAAAATAAAATTGGTTAGGCAAAACTTTTTTGAACAAGCAAATAAGCCTGTAAAATGGCTGGCTTATAAATTAAAAAAGGAAAGGGAAAAGAAATTAATTCAACAATTACAAGATGAAAATGGAATTCCGCAAAACCTTCTGGAGGAAAAAAAATATACAAAATATTATGAAAATTTATATAGACAGGATCAAATAGAGAGGGGTAAGATAGAACAATACCTCAAGGGGAAAAATCTGCCACAAATTACAGAAGAGAGTGAAGAACTTTTAGATAAGGAAATAACACAGACAGAATTAGAAAAAGCAATTAACAAACAGAAAAACAATAAAATGCCAAGCCCAGATGGGATACCGGGATATTTTTATAAGCCTTTATGGGAAACCATGCAACTACTGCTGTTAGAATTGTATAATGAAGCACTACTAAAAGCAGAACTGCCAAAATCATGGGGAGAAACATACATATCACTGATACTGAAAGAAAGTATGGACCACTCTCAAGTCCAGAATTATAGACCGATCTTGTTGCTGGATGCTGACTATAAAATATTAATGACCAATATGGTAGAAAGATTGAGAAAAGTTTTGTATTAAATAATACATTTGGATCAATATGGCTTTCTCCCAAAAAGACAAATTAGGAACAACACCAGGACAGTAATGAACATTTTGGAATATTATGAAGCGCATCCAGAGAAACCAGTAGCACTGATTTTTCTGGATGCGCAGAAAGCATTCGACAACTTAAATTGGGAACTTTTTTTATATCAGATGAAAGAGATGGAATTTGGGCTAAACTTCGTAAAATGATAATGGAAATTTATTCAAGTCAGAAAGCCAGTGTAAGGGTTAATGGTGATTTCACAGAAAGATTTGACATAGTGAAAGAAGTGAGACAGGGATGTCCGATCTCACCTCTGATCTTCATACTTGTAATAGATATTCAAATTAGAAATAAAAAAAGAGATTACAGGCACCAAGATAAAAAAGGAAGAGTATAAAACACAGGCATTTGCTGATGACATGGTATTCTTTGTAGAAAATCCGAATGAGGTTGGGAAAATATTGTTAAATGAAATAGATGAATATGGCAGAGTAGCAGGTCCTAAAATTACATTTTTAATTTTTTTGGTTAAAATTGCTTAAATTATGAGCACAACAGCCAAATAATAACCACAATCTCCATACAAATGCTATTTCTAATTATATACTTCTTCAGCTTCGATCACAATAATACATGGGCAAACAACTGATACAAACT
>AZIM01008098.1:2017-17060 GCA_000516915.1 Ophiophagus hannah | reverse complement strand
TATTGTTTTATTTGATTGTTGGGTTTCTTGTTTAATCGCTTTTTAATTGTACGTTATTTATATTGTTTTTATGGTTGTATGCCGCCCCGAGTCCTTTGGGAGATGGGGCGACCTAGAAATCCAATAAATGAAATGAAATGAAATGTTTAACTGCAACAATTTATATGTTTCGCTGGGGATTCTGTATAGTTTTCTCCAAGGATAATGATTACTGACTTAGGAATTAACCTGAATCCTATGCAGTTCAATAGGTGAATTGTGTATGTTTCAGATTTATTTTTGCTCCATCTAGATAGTTGTTTTTCTCTGATGAGTCAGCAGTGTTTTTGCTGCAAAAGGTTGTGTTATTGAAATCTGATGATTGTCTTTCCTGGCCCATTACAAATACATGATGTCCACATTAGTATTACTTCTCTCCCAAAATATGTCTAACAACCTATCTTCCTTGTCCTATTGTTTCAAATGAAAATGTCCGTTTTTTAAAGACAGTGAAACAATTTAAACTCTATTCAGCTTGTTCTTTTATATTAAGTCTGTGCATATGTATATGTGCTTGTCTATGTATGTTTGGTAAATAACTTTCAGTAACCACTTCAAATACACTTTTAATATAATTTTTTAGGCTAGGCCATTATGCTTGTAGGATAAGAGTGTAAGTGGTAATTATTTATCTCAATTCAGTCCCTTAGACTTTGCAGCTTAACAGTTAATATCTAAAGATAAACTTCAGACAGCCAACTTCGTGTAGTGGTTAAAACAACAGGTTGGAAAAAGAAAGACGTGGTCTGATCCCACCTTAGGCATGGTGCCAATTGGGTGACCTTGGGGCAGTCACATTCTCTTAGACCTAGGAAGATGGCAGTGGCAAACAACTTCTGAAATCTTGGCAAGAAAATGATAGGGACTCAATCCAGGCAGACACCAGGAATCAAGACTGACGTGAAGGGGGCAGGGGGGAAAGCAGGATAAACTTGAAGCAGGCCCTTATTTAATTCACCATAAAATGTTTTGCCTGTTTTCTTCACTTGCTTGCTCTTCATTCTTTATCACAGCTAATCTGTTAGATTTGAGTAAGATAAGGTACTTATGACTGCAATTGACCCCAAGCTTTCTGTTGTTAAGTGAGACATTTGTTAAGTGAGTTTTGACCCATTTTCCTTACCACTCTTGTTAAGTGAATCACTGCAGGGGATAAGTTAGTAACCCAGTTGTTAAGTGAATCTGACTTCCCCGTTGGCTTTGCTTGTCAGAAGATCACAAAAAATGATCACATGACCTTGGGACACAGCAACGGTCATAAATATGAACCAGTTGCCGAGCATCTGAATTTTGATCTCATGATCATGGGGTGCTGCAAAGATCATAACTGTAAAAAACAGTTATAAGTCACATTTTTTCAGTTCTGTTGTAACTTTGAACGGTCACTAAAGGAACTGTTGTACGTCAAGGACTACCTGTAATTGGAAGGCAAAGGTATGCTTCTTGGGAAAGGTAAAGGAATTATTTGTTATGCAGTTGATTTGGCTATACTGAGGCTTGCTGCTAGTAAGGCAGTGGCACCTATCCAAGTTTACTGTGAACTCTTGGGCAGACTATTCTGTTCCTGTTCTTGAACAGTGAAAAAGAAAACATGTTTTTCCATTCTGAGTAGAGGATAAAAGGCTCTTCTCTCAGTGAACTTTTTGCTTTGACTCTTTACGTTGGAGAAACATTTTTGTCTGCTTAAAGATATTTCTGTTTCATCCTTTATTATCTGTTGCTGTAGAACAGATGTTTGAGTAGTTAGAATCTTATGCCAATCGGGGGGAGATATTTTGAGGAAAAATATCGACGCAGTTTCTAAAAGCTGTTGTTAATAAATACCTTTCTATGAACAAAAAGATAACTGTGGATAATGTTACATGTGTCTCCAATTGTCTGTAGCAGAGATGATGAATCTGTAGGCTTCCAGGTATTGCTGAGCTATGTCTCCTAGGATATGTCGCTATTAGGCTGCTCAAAGTTGCTTCGAATATGAGATGGTGGCAAATAAATGTAATAATAAATAAAATAATAAAATAAAATAAATCATCAAGTTGGTTCAAACTTCTGGGACGAGAGTTTAGCAGTATCTAGAAGTACAATTTTTTGTATTACAGGTTTCTGAAATATTAATACTCCCTTTGTCTAATATTTCCCAAATATATATTCCATGATTCTACAGAAAGATTTGGAAACTATTATTGGTGTGATCAGACAAACTGCAGACTCAGACAGGGATTAAACTGTCTATTTAATAACTGGGAATGAAGCTTCAGTTTATATAGCATTTCATCTCATGTTGCCAGCTTGTCTCCACTCTCTATATTTTCTTTTTCATTATAATTTCCTTTTTGTAGCAGTATTGTTTAAAATTTGAAAATCTAGTAAGTTGTACAAAATGATACAAATTTTCTGTCCTATTATCTGAATATATCAATTATATTAGTATACAGAAATTGATTTTTTAAGAAAGTGTACGTTGCTTCTGCTTACTAATTACTCATGTTGTGCTGTAAAAATGAAAAAACTGGACTAGTATCTTAGAAGTATACAGAATTTGATTTTTTAAGAAAGTGTATGTTGCTTCTGCTTACTAATTACTAGTGTTGTGCTGTAAAAATGAAAAAAACTGGACTAGTATCTTAGAAGTATATAGGACTTTCTATAAAACACTGGCAGTTTTGTAGCCATAATAGAGCTTTCTATTTTTATTAGAAATTGTATATTCCTCTGGTCTTAAATATACAATTTATTTGTGGCTTGCAGGTATCAGCTTATAAACAGCTCTCTATTTGAAATTGTGCAGTACATAAACACCTCAGTTCTAGAAAAGCTGAGCGGGTCCTGTTGCCATAGTCTTCCTCCTCCTCCTCCTCCTCCACCACCACCACACAGTCATAAGTAGTTAGTTTCAATTCCATTATGGGTTTGTGGATACATGCTTATACCTATCAATGAGTAAGGTAATCTTTGAGATGTCATCCTTTTTAACATCATCTACATTTTTTTTATTTCTGGTAATAAATTGAAGCTTAGTGTGCCGCTTTTCTTCTTCAGCACAAGTTGACCACTCAGAAAACCAGTTTACAGAGTCAGCATACCCAATAATTTGGGTCCTCATTTTACCGACCTCAGAAGGCTGGAAGGCTGAGTCAACCTTGAGTTGGTCAGGATCAAAATGCTGGCAGCCAGAAGAATTAGCCTGCAATACTGCATTCTAACCACTGCACAACCAAGGAGCCACCACAGAAGCTACTGCTTTCTTCTAGTAGATAATAGAATAATCTAAAGTATACTAGAATAATCTTTTGTGTCAAAATAAATGGGCTATATATACTGCATTGATAATGAGACTACTGAGTATTCCAATAATTTACTGCAGGGAAAGTTAATGTGCAGTGGCTGGTGGATTTTCCTCCCAATAAGGGAAAAATCATTGTCTTCTCCCTAATGTGGGTAGGGAGGGGAAATTCTTATAGATGGCTAAAATGGTAGGTGAGCTAATTGTCAAAACCTGATGGCAATGTGATGGTTGACAATAAAGCACAGAAGATTGGTCCCACTTATGACCACTCCAGTAGCAGCTGATTCCCTCACAACTTCAACACACACACACACACCACCTGAATCAGGTGCTTTCAGAATCCTCTTCTGCTTTACTGGGAAGCTACCAGCATGTTTGACTTGACCACACATGCAGATTTTTTGGAAATAAAAGTGTGGAATCTCTCTCTACAGCCAGCATTGCAACCGCACACAACCCACACAACATGCCTGCAGTTTGCCAGTGACACACTGGCTCAATGAGAAATAAACATCCTGCTTTAGCCAATGCAGCTGTTCTATTTGCTCTGCCAATCCATACACAGCCACATCAAAAGATGGAGACCAGAGGGGAGATCCCACCATTTTCTACATTAGCTTAGTCACAATATAGCAAAGCTTACACTAAGAGGAAACGAAAATTTCAACTGTAGTTCAGAAAAATTACAAAGCCAGCTGATATTACAAGAAAGAAACTTGTGTCCTATTAGCTACTCAACTTGAATGAAGTATATGTAAAAGTGCCTTCTGGTTGTATTTTCCCCCCATGAATTTGCCTTATCTTTCAAAAAGGAAATGTTGCTTAAGACAATGAATTTAATGTGCTTTTTCTCTTTATATTTTATTAAGAAATACTGAATATAAGCATTTCATGGTTTTGCTCAGAAATGCACATTTTTAGATGAAGCTGTTCAACTAGAAGATATTTTCTGGGGGAAAAAAACGTAAAGCACTGGAAACTAAAATTAGTTTTGGTTTTCAAAACTAATTTCTAAAGATTCTTTGCTTTTATATAATTTTTTCAGCCAATACTGTTTTCCATATTTTAGCTACTATTAATCCAAAGGAAGAGATTACTCACATTTTAGGGTTTTGCAATGGGAGAGCTTGCAATTAACAGAAAACAATTGAATTCTTTTTCGTGCTACAGTTGCAATGAAAAAAAATTATAGTTGAATTAATTAACACAGATTTCTGAGTAATTTTCCCAATTTCCTCAAAACTAAAATGTAACTAAATGAACATTGCCACCAGAGATGGTAGTATGTACCAATTTGATTACAGTTCTCATTTTTCTTAAGATTATATAAATCTTCATTCCCTAAATTATCTTTTATGTAAAATGTAAAGTACTTTTCTTCGCTCAGAAACTAGCTGTACCCATGTCTCAAGTTCAGGCATTATTATAAGAAAGAAAAAAACAAATCTGCATGCACACGTACATACATACATTCTATAATGTTTTTTAAAAACTCAAGGCAGCAACTATACCTTATACTCCTCTCTCCTCCTATTTTCCTCACAACAGTCCTGTGAAGTGAGTTGGGCTGAGAGAAAACGACTGGTTCAAAGTCACTCAGCCAGCTTTCATTTTCAACATTAGCTATAACCCTTCTATGATATTCTCCATTCCCTCCCTCCCCTCTGTTAAATATTGGGATTTTTTAAATGGTATTTCCATTCTATAAATGGAAAACAAAATTTTTGGTAATGTTGGCTGTTTATCATGAGCATTTTACTACTTTAAGGATACTGTGTTATTTCTTAACAAAATTAAGGTACAATGTTTTTTATAATAACCATATATTTAATGTCATTAGTTATTTCATCTTTCTTTCCCATTCATACTTATTTTTTTTAATCTTACCTGGCATGAAGTCAGCCTTAAAATATGCTCTGTTTTCTGTCAGAAGCAATAGTTTTCACTTGACCTCCATGATATCAACTGGAGGCTTCCCACAGGCCACTTTCATTCAAGTCTTCAATTTTACTCTTTGTGATGACTTTTATTTACAATTGACTGGAATAATATGTAAAAATACCTGGTAACTCTGCATGTTGCTTCTATTTATGTCTCCTGACAGTTGGTTTATTGACAGATACAGACTCGCTGTAAATGGTTACACACATATGCAGTAGTTATAAATAAAGCTTTTCTTCTGAAGAAGAAATACTCTGAATAAAATTTACTTTCCCTTTCTCCTTTTTCTTTTTCCATAGGGTTTTGGCTAGTATGGACGATCATCATCATTTTGAGTTGTTGTTGTGTCTGCCACCACCGACGAGCCAAACACAGACTTCAGGCACAACAAAGGCAACATGAAATTAACTTGATTGCCTACCGTGAAGCTCATAACTACTCCAGCCTGCCATTTTATTTCCGTATGTACTGCATGCAAGGAGTAGCTGTCTTCAAAGACCAAGACCAAAATATTGCTATATTGAGAGGGGACATGACTACAACAGGGTCCCCCCTCCCAAAAAGTGGCAGGAATGGTACAGAAAGGTTGGTTGATAAGGACAGAGTGCAGGTTTATAATATCCTGAGAGACTGCGCCCTATCCTTTCTAGCAATTTGACTGTTCTAGTTGAAGCTGGCTAACCTTTATTGATATAGGCAAAATTTAAGTTGTATAGGTGACTGACTGAAAAACAAAGATAAAACCATGAGCTAACTTTGTATCAAGCATGGTAAAGGTATATTCCTTTTTGAATTATTTTCCAGATCTACTGTAAAATGGAACAAAAAGCATATTTGCTGATTAGTCTGAACTAAATCAGTAGCAGTAATAAAAACTGAGCTGTTTTTATTTTTTTAATATTTTTTTCCTCTGTGACTAATACAACATCAGTGTCATGGAGCTACAATAAAAAGGAGCTGCCACATATCACTAGAATGCAAAAGGATCTAGATATCTGTGATCTCTTGTTATTAGCATTTGTAATAGTGTCTGATGCCACTTTTCTATCTGTGTTTTACTAAAAAATGTAGACATATTTAGTAAATCAAGAGCAGGCAGTCTGAGAATTTCCAGTGTTCCTCAGTGCAATTACTATACATCCCATATAATATCACAGATGATGAGAACTATGATCCAAAATATCTGCAGGACATCAGTGTTAAATTTGGTAAGGGGTAAGAAAAGGAAATGGGGAAAGAAAAAGTAAGGGGAAAGTGCTTACATGTCAAGTTTATTTCTGAGAAATAACCGTAGTTAAAGGGATCTCTAATTTTATAATGGATGGTAAGATATCTATATATTTCCTTTTCTTCTCCAGAATTTTGTTTAGTCATGAGCCAGATAATTAATTTAGCATCACTGGTATCAAAGGCCACTTAAATTGCTTGTATGAATTTCTGGGTTTGAATATTGCCTGCATGTTACAAGCATAAGCAATTATTACTTCCTAAATGAAGTAAGAAATTCAGATTTTGTAAAAAAAAAAAAAAATAGCTAGAAATGTACTTATATAGAACAAAATGGGTCAATATGATTTAGATTTCATCTATATAGAAATATGGAAGTAACTTGTCCTCCCTACCTCCCCATTTAGGATTTTTGCCAAATTATTTACTACCTCCCTATGAGGAAGTGGTGAATCGACCTCCAACCCCTCCCCCACCATATAGTGCCTTACATCAGCAATGCATTCCACCTGGCAATGGCAGTACAGCACCAGATACAAGAAACCTACAGCCAGCTCAGGCAGGCACGCTGTCAGGAGCAGAAAGCAATAATGAAAATATGGACAGCACTGCCTCTCCAAGCATCGGGCATTCTGAATCCTCCAGTCCACCAGTTGAGCGATCAACTACCAAAGCAACATGTGGTGAGCCAAGGAATTCCGGCAGCAGAGTGGAATTAGAAGATACGGTTGACCATGTATCTACTTCTGATAAGGAGTCAGAGTGCAAGGAAGAATTGCTTAAGGATTACAACTCAGAAAGCTTAGATCAAAACAGTGCTTTTTCAGATGCTAAAGACAAGACACCAGGCAGACACCGAAGGTTTACCGGAGATTCAGGCATTGAAATCTGTATCTGTAACCAGGACCACCATGATAATGATCTCAAGGAGTTAGATGGGTTCATTGATGATGGATCCATGGACTTCTGTGATAGTTGCAGTGGCCATCCACCCCATGGAGATGAGGAAGAAGGGCTTTTCAGTGCTTCAGATGAACAGCATGGAGAGCACAACCATCACCACCTCTCCAGACAACCTGTGTGTGTGCTCCTGAACACCATAAATGAGCAGGACTCTCCAAACTCTTATACCAATACATCTCCCAGCTAAAACAACATCAGAAGGGAAGATCTACAAAATGATAAATATAACCAAAACCAAATTGGTTCATCTTTTTCTTCAGATGTAACTATGGGAATAATTTAAAACCTGTTGAGAAGGGGGCAGATGTGTTTAGGCTTTTCTTTTCTTCTTTTTGTGCTAAAATTGCCTCTTCTGTCCTCTGACTGGTTAGGGACTTGATTTAAAGTGTGATCATTTATATAGAGAGAAAAGGGGAAAAAACACTTCCTATTGCTGATTTTGGTGATGGTTTATTTGGTTGGTTGTCACCTTAAAAGTTTTCAAGATCTGCTTTATTTTCTGATCAGAAACTTTAAACTAGTGAGAACAAGGAGTCCTAGTGTTTAACATCCCTCTCTTGCACACACCCCCTTCTGGTCTTATTAGTGTATTTTCCCCACTCCTCTTTTCAGGTGTCTTCCCAAAGCCTGTGGCATTTGATAGCTCTGGCAATACGTTTAGTTAGTACTATGGAGAAGTTGGAATAAACTCCCAAAAGACTGGGTTGTTACGGTTTTTGCTTTTAGCCAATAGAATGCATCTCTGATGCATTTTGATTACAACAGTCTGTAATAAATGTTTTCTTCTTGAAGCTGGTAAAGGACCAGTTTCTTCCAAAAACAAAACCGTTAGCCAAAAACACAGCATTTATGCAAGAGGGGCCTTCAGACATTTTGCCCTTTATTTTATTTTTAAGGCAAATGTGTAGCTATAAATTGAGACTCCTTGAAGAAGTTCTCCTTTTCCAGTACTTGGTCTTTACGTAACTTGCAACTAGTATGCTGCAGTGGAAAAGGACAGGGGTGTTGCAATTTCAGACCAGCACACTAGTTAAAAATGACAAAACCAAAACATACAAAAGAACAGGGCTGTCTTCAGGTGCCTTCAGATTTCAGCGATGCTTTTTGAACAAATGGGGAAATCAATTCATTGCAAATAGATAATTTGCAACATTAATGTGGAAGACCTGTGCAGTATTTTCTTTCCTTAGTCCAAAAGTTAGTATGATTCTAACAAGTGACCACTTAAAAGAACTGAGTGTCTGTGTCTCGCTCTCTTGAAAGCGGCACAGGCTACTGTACAATGTCTGTGAGTGTGTGTGTGTGTGTGTGTGTGTGTGTCTGCATGTGTGTTTCCTACTGGTAAGACGAAATTTGCTGCTGTAAGACTGCAGGAAAAAAAAAAGACTGTTGCTTTGCTTTAACCAAACAATGGACGTTTTGTTAGTAACAACACCAAAGGGAAGGGGAAGAAACTCAGAACAACTGAAACTAACATTCCTCAGAGTGTTCCTGTGGAAGAGACTAACCCTTGGTTTCTATATTAAGTGTGATGGACATCTCTTTTTATTTTCCCCTTTCCCTTTTTCTTGAATTACGGTTGTCTGGGTCATTTATTGTTATAAAATAGACTTTCAGATATGATTGTTTGAAACCAAAATCGGTTTGAAATATGGTGTAAACCCAAATATAATGCCTTTTTTTCTGATAATTCCTTGTGTTTCATTTTCTTTGGCAAAAAAATAGAACAGAAACATCACAGTGAAAAATGTTTTGCTTGTTTACATTTGATCAAGGAATTCTGAACATAATACAGAGTAATGTAGATTATTTATTTATTATATTTATGCTTATATTTATGCTTAACAGATATACTGTCAGTAGCAGGTGTCCATTTATATATAGCTATACAGTGAAAATAGCAATACTGTAGAAGCCAGAGCTGCACCTTTTCACTAGACTATTCTTCCTATCTTGCTTACTACCATGGGAAAACCAGGACAAAGAAGTTGATATCAAATGTCTTACTTTTGGAAGAATATTTTTTATTTATGAATTATGTAGAAATAGAAAAGAAACCTGATGTTATTTGTTTTAATATTTGTTCATCAGTGATCAAAAATCCCACTGTAACTTTATGGTTTGAATTGCATTACATGAAGTTGCTTGGTGACACTGAGTTTAATTTCATAGCAGGAAAAATCTAGATAGAACATTACTAGCTATCATGATTTATATATAGCTAATTAATGGAAATGGACCATTGGGATGGATAGAATTTCATTTGCATCAGAGCTGTTTTACATGCTGGTCTTTTGGTGCATACCTGTGCTGTTATGGACTTTAGAGCCACATCCAGCCATTTTATGCATATATCATTTGGCCTAATAATTCAAGAGAGCAGTACTGAAGAGAATCACAAACTAATCTGTAAGATGATACGACACTCTGGTACTTTGTGAGACTTGATTCTATTCCCTAATAAGACTATAATTATTATAGTATATGTTAATTGCTATATTTGTATACACAAAATCTATGCTGTTTCCACAATACAAAATGAGAAGTTGTTTGAGAAAATGCATTATCAAGTCATCTCTCCCTCTCTCCCTCCCCCTCTCTCCCTCCTTCCCTGTGCGTGTGTGTGTGAGAGGGAGAGGGAGAGGGGGAGGGAGGGAGGCAACTTGCAGTGATCAGACTATGCAGGAGAAATCCAGCTCACAATCCATTGGCTCAGTGGTGGTCGTTGATTGAAACACATAAGGGAATATCACTACCGCCGCCTTGAGTCCGGAAGCAATTCCATAGATGGAAGGCATAGACATTTTGGTGAGATACTGACGTTTAGTACTGTAAGGAGCCCCAGATTGGTCCTGAGTGAAGGAGTGGAACATATGTCAGTTTGAACTGAGGTAACGGAATGTGAGGCAACTGGCAGTGATCAGGCTATGCAGGAGAAATCCGGTTCATAATCCTTTGGCTCAGTGGTGGTCGGTGATTGAAACACATAAGGGAATATCACTCCCGCCATCTTGAGTCCAGAAACAGTTCCATAGGTGGAAGGCATAGACATTTTGGTTAGGTACCGACAGTACTGTAAGGAGCCAGTACCCTCTGATGTTCTGCTATTGAGAAGATGGCTATTATATCAATATACCTCAGTGCAATGCAAAGACCAAGGGTCCTCTCAAGAAGACTGTGTCTGGCAGTTGGAACAGAGTTCTTTTTAGGTGGGGAGGGGGAGTAGAACTCCCTAGCATCAGAGTTAAAGAAATAAATNCAAGAGGAACATACGTGCCAAATTTCAAGTTTGTAGGCTTTACGGTTCTGGAGATTTCGTGATTGCATGATACTTTGCTGTTTGTTTCTTCCAAAAATGAAACCTTAGAAATCATTCTGTAAGAACACTTCTAAATCAGAAAAAAATTTACTAATCCAACATCTTTTTTTTCTAGGACATGTTTTGCAACTGTTTACAAACTGGTTTTGAAAGCAACAGTTTTTCATAGTTTCAAACTGAATAGTATTTGCAAAAATGATAGTTCCATATAGCAGTCATGATCAATAGACTTTAATATACTTAATTTATGCAATGTATTTATCTAACACAGCCTTCCTAAATTGGTACCAAAATATCATTTTGGTATAGCAGTAAAGAAATCCAACCATCATCTTTTATAAAATCATAACATTAGTACTGGCAACATTTTATGAGATGTTTTTTGAACCCTAGAAATATAAAACAACTCCAGGAATTGAAAAACTGCTTTATACTGTAATATTTTTGCCATCTTCCTGAACATAAGAAATGCACATTTGTAATGGCTTGACATAATGTCTTGGAGATACAAAATGAGGAGTATATGCATTCCTTATTACTCTAGTTATATTGGCATTCCTGCAGATTTCTATCCAAATAATAGATAAACCCAAACCACATTTTACCTCCCAAACTATCCCTAGCAACAAAACAATTATAACCGTCTTAACAACTGCTGTTGTTTTACAAAAACTTATCATTTAATCTCATTTTTCCAAAGATTGTAATTTAACTATTTTCCTCTGAAAACTAGTATTGAGTTAGAAGTTAAGAGTTAAAATACCAATAACAATCTGGTATTTTGGGAATAGCAAATAGCATCTGGTTGAAAGGGGTTGAAGAAATCCAGTGAACGTTGTTCTAAAATTTTTAATTTCTACCAATAACCAGAAGTTTCATAGATTATACATTGTGCAACATGTTTTAGGATCTCTAACCCATGTCTCTTTTTCATTGTTTAGTATATATTATGAAAAAGGAAGAAAATCATATTTTTCTTCTTGCAATGCATATTTTTATAATTTTGTGTCCAATAATTGTCATTTTAACTAAAGTAGTTGAAACATTTTCAAATGGATTTTTACTTCAAGATAGCTATGGAGGTTGATTTCACACTTGCTAACATAAGCCCAAATGAATTAGAGTTGGCTTGATATGAAATGTCAACTCAGTCACTAAGTTAATGTAGCAATTAGTTACTCACTAATGCCAAATTCTTCTATTTTCAGTTAAGGCATTGCTAAAGCTTTCTCCCCCAAATGTACAGCAAGTGTACACTTAATGTTGATTGCCTTACTTGTGCTTTTATTGCATGTTCATCAAGATAAATCATTTTGATCTTTATAGCACATTTGTACTGCACTTGAATC
Source organism: Ophiophagus hannah (assembly GCA_000516915.1). Lineage (NCBI taxonomy): Eukaryota > Metazoa > Chordata > Lepidosauria > Squamata > Elapidae > Ophiophagus > Ophiophagus hannah. The sequence continues at coordinate 4,936 of AZIM01008098.1, read as the reverse complement.
ATAGAGGGGCCTTAGAATCACAGAGAAATAATATAGAATGCGATATGTTCTTTGAATGATTTTTGATGACAGTACAAGTGGCTGTTACTTCTGGAAAGCCCACGTGAAGGAAATCTAAGCTCATCCAAAAGGTGCCAAATTCTCCTATGTATGCTCTAGGCAATTTATGCTTAGTGTACATATCTAAGGGTAAGTAAGCAAAGCAGCTCTTAACTTCCTCAGTGCCAAACCCTCATCAGTACATTTGAAACATGAGACAAGAGAATTTATTTCTGGGTTTATTTGTAATCAAAGAGCAGCTGTGTTCTGAGGTTGAATGTTTTTCCAGTTCACTTGGCTATATGCCCAGTTTAGAGAGCCCACAGGTATTTTAGCATTATTCTCCAATCCCCTATTGCTGTCTTTCTGCATTGGCTGGAAGAAAATAACCCTCTTTTTATCATGGCTTGATATGTCCCCTGGGTCTGTTATATAACAGGAGAATTATCCCAGGTGTCTGACGCATACTTACCCTCTCCTCATAGAAAACAACAGGCTATTGTTGATTGCTCATTGATTTGGGAGGCTCTTCTGTATCAACAAGTCAACGGCTGCCAAGGAAGAGAGACACACCCTTCACAACATTAAGGAGCTGTTTATAAGGCAGATGTAGCAATTCTTGCAATTATGGCTTGCCCCAGTTTTAGGCAATCGTATAAAATTCGTTTACTCTCCACATCATGTCCTCTGTACTTGTGGAACTACTTTGAAAAATTAAGTTTCTCATTTCTATTGACAACTGGAAAATATTTTCCTCTTTCTGAGGAACTTAGTTTATAAAAACAATATTGCAGCACCTTAAAAATGCACAAGTTCTGATACAAACTGATTCAAGATTAATTTGTGTATGCAGCAAACTTTAGCAGAGCTAAATCTGAAAATAGTTTTAAATGCATTTTAGTTTGATCTGTGATCTTTAAGATGCAAAGTTACATAACCCTGGAAGAGTGATTCCCAAGTTTATTGTATTGCAGGAAATGCTGAAGTGTGCATTGCTTGTTTCAAAAACCTTGGATGGATGTTCTTTTCAAAGGCCAAGCCCAGAAAAAAATGTAGTTGCAAAGAACGCAGATTATCAAAGGAATATTATGCTTCCTTTTTCTATATTTGAATTTGCTTCCTATATATTACTGAATTGATAAATCCTACATTATTTAATGGGTTGAGAAAGAGACTTGATGGGCTTGAACAAGCGATCCCATATTTCAGTTTCTTTCCAAACTATAATCTTTTAAGTATGCATGTTTTACTAACAGCAATGCTTCCCATTTTCCTTCAGCCTTGAATAACTTGCAGACGTATTGAAGTCCTGCAAAGATACTGTTGTGAATGAAGTTAGCAAAAGACAAATTCCCCCAACCTCCTTCCTCCCTATGGAAGAGCTACTGTTCTTTTGGAAATTGCAGGCAGTTGTGTAAGGAAGAGACAAGCTAGAAAACTTGTTCCTGACCTTTTGATAAAAGGTTATAATCCACAAGATGCTGGAAAAAAGTCCATACAGTGGGAAGTTTAGCTACAGGTATTTAGTTACCTTAAGAAATAGCTAATAATTTTAGCTAGGAGTATTGGGTAAGTTTATTTTGACTTTTTTTTTAAAGACTCATATTGGCTCTACATAAATTGTGATTGTGTGTTTTTGGAATAACTTTATAGCACAGTTGCCAAACACCAATATTTTTGATATGGCTTTCTTCACTACATAATAGAGATAGAGAAAATTACATTGCTGTTCTGTAAGAAGTTTAAGAGTTTCATAGTTAATCCAGGCCAAATGCAAGGAGTGGATTGTGTGATGCGACTTACTTGATTTTGAATTAATTTTAAATCTAGCCTTTGGATTATAAACCATGATTTATGGTTTGGCAGAAGAGTAATCAATCAGACGACAATACCCCAATCAAGGGATTACCAGAGAGAAAAACACTTTGGCAGGGCAAGTTATTGTATATAAACAGGGAGCAACACCATACTTGCTAACACTGATGATGTTACCTAGTTAGGATGTTTGCAAGAAAACAACCATGTTCAGAGAGCATCAAGGACTCCATGGTTCAACCTCAGCCACATACATATTGATTAGCAACATTGATGTGGATTCCTGAATCATGGGCTAAACATTAGGCAGCTACTGTAATATATCTAAACCGGGAAAGCAGCAGATAAGAACCCCTGCCCAATTGAATAATTTGATTCAGTATTAAGATCTGACTCAATATGAAACATATTAAGATCCAGTAAAAGACAACTCTAAATAGATCAATTTATTTCTGGAATTGCATGTGCTTTACTGTACTATTTCATTTATTTATTCCAGTTTATATGTTTTCTTACTGGAAGTTTCAAGGTGATACATTCTTATTAGTGTATTGCTGTAATATTTGGGGTGAAAATAGTTTGAAAAGTTGTAAAAAAAATCCTATCTCTTTGCTGCCATCTAGTGGCTGTCTGTATTTTTGTAATTCAGATTTGGTATGTATGTACTTCATTTTTGACATAAAAGCAGGCATACTGATTGCTGAGGACATTAAATGCATCTTTGTTTTAATGGAAACAAAAACTGGTAAAGGAAACCTCCAGTTTTCCAATTCCCACTCATTGGAATATTCTACTTAAAAGGTAAAGCCAGTTTGTGATGCTGGAAACTAGGTTTCTTGCTATACTTACTGATCAAGCTGTACCTTTAGGATTTTATCTTCAGGAATAGAACCCTTGTTCTCAAGATACCACAAAACAATATCTTAACCAAGTCTATCCTTTAAGCAACAAGCTACAAAAATGTAAAAATTAATGGTTGTCTCACTGTTTAAACAAGTCATTTCATGATACCTAATGAAGTCATTTTAAAATGTGTACAAATTTATTTATTTATTTATTTATTTA
>AZIM01008096.1:32969-43758 GCA_000516915.1 Ophiophagus hannah | reverse complement strand
GGTAGGCAGATTGAGTTACTCACAGAATCACAGATTCATTCAGAGATCTGTGAGATTGGCTACCTGAGCCTGTCACATAAAATTTTCTTGCAAGCAAACTCATACTCTGTCCACCAGATGGATTTGTAATTGGCTAACCAACTATACTCAGTAAATAGTCCTTAATGGTACTACATCCACATGAAGGGAAGTGAGCAGTGGGGTATCACAATGTTCAGTCTTAGGTCCAGTACTCTTCAATATCTTCATAAATGACTTAGATGAGGGAATAGAAGGGGAACTCATTAAATTTTCAGATGGTTGTATAAACAGAGGCATAGAATCAAAATCATGTGAAGTATTAATACTGCTTTATAAATCCTTAGTAAGACCACACTTGGAATACTGTATCTAGTTTTGGTCACCACATTACAAAAAAGATGTTGAGACCTTGAAAAAAGTGCAGAGAAGAGCAACTAAAATGATTAAAGGCCTGGAGACAAAAAACATATGAAGAACAGTTGCAGGAATTGGATATGACCAGTGTAGGAAAAAAAGGACTAGGGTTGACATGATAGCAATATTCCAGTATTTCAGGGATTGCCACAAAGAAGAGAGGGTCAACTTATTTTTCAAAGCATCAGAAGGCAAGACAAGAAACAATGGATGGAAACCAATGAAGGAGAGAAGCAACCTGGAATCAAGAATAAAATTCCTAACAGTGAGGACAATCAGTGGAACAGCTTGCCTTCAGAAGTTGTAGGTAGTTCCTCACTGGAGGTTTTTAAGCAAAGACTGGACAGTCATCTATCTAAAATGTTATAGGGTCTCCTACTTGATGAGGGGAAGACCTCCAAGGGCCATTCCAGCTCTATTCTGATTGAAGACAAATACCAAAGAAAGATGTCCTTTTCATCATAGAGGATTCAAACGCTAAGTTAGGAAGTCAAGAGATAACTGGAATAACAGGAAAGGCTTTGGAGTACAAAATGAAGCAAGGCAAAGGCTAACAGAGTTTTGTCAAGAGAACATGCTGGTCATAGCAAACACCCTTTTTCAACAACCCAAGAGGCAACTCTGCACATGGACATCACCAGATGGTCAATACCAAAATCAGATTGATTATGTACTTTGCAGCCAAATATGGAGAAACTGTATATCAAGTGTGTCAAAATCAAGGCCCATGGGTTGGATCCAGCCCATGGAGTATTTAAATAGCAAAGGACAGGCCCACGGTGCCTTTGGCAGCCAAAATGGGCACAGGGGAAGCGTGAGGCCCCCGTGCCTCATTTTGGTTGGCAGGGTGCTGCAGGAGGCTGTCCAGGCTGAAAATGAGATGGGGCGGGGCTTGTGTGCCTTTTGTGTCTCATTTTGGCCAGCAGGGTGCCGCAGGTGGTCATCCAGGCCGAAATGGGGCACAGGAGGGCCATGTGAGCCCCCCACCCCATTTTGGCCAGCAGGGTGCTGTAGGAAGCATCCTCCCCCCCCTCTCTCCCTCCAGCTGACCCATGGAGGAGAACTACAATGCTGATCTGGCCCTCGACAAAATCCAGTTTGATACTCCTGCTCTATATAGTCATTAAAAACAAGACCTAGAGCTGACTATAGCTCAAATCATGAGCTTCTTATTGCAAAACTCAGGCTTAAATTGAAGAAAATAAGAAAAAGCAGTATCAATATACAATGGAGGCAATGACTAGATTTAAGAGATTAGATCTAGACAGAAGAACTATGGATTCATAACATTGTACGGGACACAGCAACTAAATCCCAAAGAAAAATAAATGAAAGAAAGCAAAGTGGCTGTCTCATGAGGCCTTATAAATAGCTGAAGAAAGAAGGAAAGCAAAAGGCAAAGGAAAAAGGCAAAGATATACCCAACTGAATGCAGATTTCCAGAGAATAGCAAGGAGAGATAAGAAGGCTTTCTTAAATGAACAATACAAATAGAGGAAAACAATAGAATGGGAAAGACTAGAGATCTCTCAAGAAAATTGGTGATATCAAGGGAACATTTTGTGCAAAGATGGGCATGATAAAGGACAAAAAAAGTAGAGACATAACCAAAGCAGAAGAAATTAAAATGTGGCAAGAAGAATTATACAAGATCTTAATGTCCCTAATAACCACAATGGTGTGATGACTGACTGCAAGCCAGACATCCTGGAGTGTGAAGTCAGATGGGCCTTAGGCAGCATGACCAACAGAGTCCTCAGAAAATGCTGCATGTTTTCTCTACATAGAAGTTCATAGCAATTTCCTGGATAGTGAAAGCAATCTGATTTGATTTACATTTACAATTGGATTTTCATTATAGAGATTCTATATTCTATTAATTTTTAAAAGTTCTATCATTATTTTTTAATCTTTGATTGAAATTTCTCTTTTTTCTCCATACATTTTTATTGTGGGAAATATTATCTCAACATTCTCTGTGGTTATCCTGGCATGCTATATCTAATTTCCCTGTCCTTGAGAGAAACTGTTAATGCTTCACTTTGAAAACTCAGTTACAAGCAATATTCCCCCTTTTTAATCCTTCCTTTAAAAAAAGCATATACATGGAGCCACAACTTAATTGTACTTAGCCAACATATGCTGATTATGAGTAGCATGGTATGACAATTAGGTTGATATATAGTTGTTCCTGAAATGATTCAGAGCATTGATCAATGGTTCCTCACTAAATTGGAAACAAGTATCAGTCATTTCCCCTACATTTCAATCCTGTAATATAAACAATGCCTTTGATACCTAGGTGGAGGGAATACTTATCAGATTTGGAAATGGCCCAAAATCGTGTGGGATACTTTAGCTTCTCTAAAGTATAATAATATGTTGTAAAGTCAAATAATATGTTGGAAAATGGTAATAAGATCAACTTTAACAAAGATAAAGTTTTCAGTCAGGAAACCAAATTTACTGGTAGGTGAATTCTAGTTGGGTAATAACACCTGCAAAATGATCTAGGAACAGCAGTTTATTACAAACCGAATAAGAGCCCGTAGTGTTGTATGGTTGCAAAAAATGAAGTGAAAAGAACTTTAGACTACAACAGAAGTCTAATTTCTAATCACAGGAAGTAATTATTCCATTTTATTCTGTTATGGACAGATTACACCTAATTGTATTCTTCAGATACCTGCAAGAATATCAAAGAGAAAATCAAGCCCTGCTTTCTCTAGTTCCAGAGCATTGGATATAAAATAATAGACTTAAATAACAGGAAGGCAGATTGTAACAGAATGCTGGGGTTGGATCTTAGTATTAAAAGTAGTTTAACTATGGAAATGGTTATCCAGAGAGCAAACAAATGTATTCATTGGATATATTCAAGTAGAACCTACACAGATGTCTGTCTAGGGTTTTTAATTTTGGATTCCTACATTAGCCATGGGTTGAGCTTGATGGTGTAAACAATTTCTTCATTTTAATATTTCTATAATTTTGGGCTATTAGTAAGAAAAAAATAAGATAAAAGGAGGGGGGGTCCCCCAATAAAATCTTGTGTTGAAATGAATATCAAATATCATATTTTCTGCTCTTGTTTCTAGTATGATACAGGGTATGACCTGCTTCCTTTGGTTTGGTGTGTCTTGTACCAAAATGTTTATGAGATCTTGCTCTTTCTTTGTCTGTTTCAGGGCCATGTAATGCTGCTACTTTTCTTAGATTTTACCAATTTGACATTTGAAAAGTAGCTTCTGTTCCTGATTCTTTTCCCTTTTTGCTCCAACTCATTCTTCCAAAATGGCCCAGGATGGAGCAGTTATGGGCTTCCATCCTAACCACGCTATGTCATGCCAACACTATGTTCAAGCAGTGGAGAAGACACCACCTCCTTCCAAGAATGTGACACCTGTTCCTTTTAATCCTAATCACAATCTCTCACCCAATACTGGCAAGATTCATTTCCTCCACAAGGGACTGACTTCTGAACCCCTGCGATCTCAGCTTGGCATATATAACAGTACTGGCTCCCTAACCCAGAAGATAATAAAGATGAATAACTTTGGAAGTGGCAACTGTCCCATCTCAGGAAGAGTAACAGCTCCATGTACTCCATTGAAAAGTTCCCCATGTCCCTCAGGCAATCAAGTCCCCCTGGTAGTCCCAGTCACTGGTGGTCAAAGTTCTGTGGTGACTTTTCGCTTTATTGAGAAGGCTAATGTGAAAACTTTAAATGGCTTCCCATTGATAGAATCCAGAAAAGAAAATGGTTTGAGCAGAAGTTTGGAATCTGAAGAGGATTTTCACTTTGAGTCCAATAAGCAAAGAAGCCAAAAGACAAATATTCAAACACAATATTCCTTACAGCACAAAGTCACAGCTTCCCTGAATCCTGTCATTTTGGATAACAGAATGAGCTTCAAAGAACAGACAGATACATCCTCTTTGGCTATTACAGATGAACAGGACTCAGTAGTTCTCAGTAGTAAGCAGGAGCGTCTTGGTTTTAAGCCAAAACCAGAGATATCTGCTTCAGATCCTCTTCTTGCTGGAAACAGATTTCTTCTAAATGCACAGCCTTCTTTGAGTTGGGGTAATGGAACCCCACTTTCTCTTGGTGCCAGTTGCCCTCCCAGTTCCCTCATTGGTGAGATGAGCAGTCTGTCTAATGATCTCTTGTGCCATCGAAGACACCCACAGAGCAAGGAACCACAATACCAGGTACTTAGTAAGACCAAATATTTTCTTGCCAAAATGTTATGTGAAGCTGGACAATGGACATTTCACATCTAGGGATCCTCCTAAATAAAAGTCTCTGTCTTTTTTACAGGGAAGCTTGTGGGCATATTCACATGAAAGCTCTGCCCATGCCCAGCGTGTTGCCAAGGCCAAATGGGAGTTTTTCTATGGTTCAGTGGAATCTCCTAAGACAGGTAACCCACTTGCTTCCTTTGGTTTGGTGTGACTTGTAACTGTATTATGAAAAACATTTCTTTATGATTCATCACCTTGAAATGATGTTCTGAGCTTATGTTTGCTATAGATAAATGTAAGTATTGTAGAATGCCTATAGATAAATGTAAGTATTGTAGAATGCCTTTGAAAATGCAAAATAGAAAACACTGTTTTACATAACATACTAACAATAAAGAACAGTCTCTCTTTTGCTGAATACTAACCTGAAATTCATAGCAAAAATCCCCCCAAAATCAGCTGCATGAGTAAAAAATAAGGTATTTAGCTATACTAAAAATTGTTGAAAAGAGTCTTCATTCAGTTCTTGGTTGCAGCTGCAGTTGAATAGTAATACTTACTTTTTTACTTGAGATCCAGAGATGAAGCTTCTATTGAATGTGTTCAAGCTCCATGTTGAGTAAAGAATGCTAGATGTGACATCATCCAGTCAAAGCCAATCTCTACTTAAATTATGTTATTTAATTTCAATATATTTGAATCATGCAGTTAGAAGCAGCAGCTTATTAAAATGCATAATTTCAGCTAAATCTATCTCAAGGAAGACAAATATAAGAGCCTAAGAAGAAGAAAGTCTGAACATATTTTCACAGTATGTGTTGTATAGCTGTTTCTCTTATGGAACTAACCCTAACCCTTGCTATGTCTCAGAGGAGCATGGCTGGGTGGTCACAGCTGGATTGCTGCAATTAGCTGGGTGTTGCTGGCTGGCTGAGAATGGCCAGCTCAATGCTACTCATTGGGTGGGGCTGATTTGGGATGGCTGGGTCAGGACAGAACAAGTCGCACTGGCTAACTTGACATGGGGACAATTTGGTGCCCTATAAGCTCTTCGCCCCCCACCCAACAACTGGAAACCAAGTGTGTGTGTGCATGCACAGGCAGGCGCGCGTGCACACACACACACACACACACACACACACCACATTCTAAGTTTGGGAACTTTTATCCACAGAGGAAGGAGAGGGCCTTTTTCCCAAGCCCAGGCATGATTGACAGTTTGCAAACTCAGATGTGGATAAAAATCTCCAAGCTTGGAATGGTGTGTGTGTGTGTGNTGTGTGTGTGTGTGTGTGTGGTGTGCATGCCAAAAGAGACATTCTTCTCCCAATCTCAGGTATCACTGGCATTTCCCTGTCCGGTGCTACCTCCCAGCAAAACAGGCGCTGGAGGACGATGCTGTTGTATGTGGAAGCTCGGAGGAGAAAGTTTTCAGGAAGCAGTTTCCTCCAAGTCCAATTTCTGCCTTGACAGATCTCTGGAGAGCAAGAGGAGGAAGCAGGAGAGCAACAGAGGCTGGCCCTTCTCAAAAAGCAATCCCCATTTCCAATTGTGCATGGTAGGGATGCTGGCTTGTTGAAGCAGCCTTCCCTCATGCAGCTCCCCTGCCATCCCCTCCTCCTCTCCAGAGATTTGTCAAGGCAGAAGTTGGACTCAGAGGAAACTGTTTCCTGCAAACTTTCTCATCCATGCTTTCTCACACAACAGTGTCATTCTCTACTTCCTGTGAGGGACCAGGCAAGGCTGGGAGGGAGGAACCAGGAGGTCTTCAGTGAAGGTGAGACCAGGTTGAGCCCCAAAGCCTTGTCCACCAGAGGAGTCTCGACATCCCTCTCAGGCCATGTGGAGGATCCCTGGATTGTGGCATGGGCTGCCGGAGGGAAAGCACATAGGCCTGGCCCTCAAGCTCCCAGGGAACTAGAAGCCTGCAATCCAGCCCAGCTCCGCTTCCCCAAGTGGGTGCCCAGCCATGCTTACCTCCCTCTTCAAGGCTGTGGTTGCTGTGCTCACTCTCCTTGGCCAGGTTGCTCATGGTGGGGGCAGGAGGGCCAAGTGCATGGGGNNNCTCTCCTTGGCCAGGTTGCTCATGGTGGGTGCAGGAGGGCAAAGTGCATGGGTGAGAGGGAAGCTTACTCCCTCTCCATGCAAGGAGACACAGCTTTTTAAAAAAAAGCATCCTCAGAGATAGGATGGGTGACTATCAGGAGAGGCCAGGAAGGGGGGGTCAAGGGGATGGTGAGAGGACAGCAGGGTTGCTGGCGGTCAAGTGCTAAGGCAGGACTTTCCTCAGACCCTCCCTGCCCCTTATTCCAATCTCCCTCCCCCCTCCCCCTTCCTTCCTTCCTTCCTCTCTCCCTCTCTCCCTGCCCCCGAGAAAGTGGCCATGGCTTTCCCATGTGGGGTGGTAGGCTAGGCAGGGGCCATCCTGGCCATCATGGGCTACAGGGTCATGGAGGTGGGGAGGCACTGGTGGTGCCTGCAGCACTGGTGCTGGGCCTCTAGGCGCTGATCTACAACAACTTCATGGTGATGGCCACCTGGCCTGGAATGTGGTCAGCCTTAGTTCTGGCTTGCAGAGCTGCCTTGGAGACAGCAAGGGGCTGGCCCACCCTAGCCCAGCTAGAAGGTTCCCCTGGGTGAGTGCAAGGGGGCTGTCATCCCCTGTGACCATCTTGCCCAGGCTGACTATGTTCTGAGAACTTCTCTTTCACTGGGGATTGCCAGCCCCTGCACACTCGCTATCTCTGTGCGGGTGCCCAGCGGGAGCGTGAGGCCGGGCCAGGTTGGGCCAGTACTGAGGCAGCAGGAGCCGGCCCCTCACTTTTTCCAGGGCAGCCCTGCGGGCCAGATCTAACAAGCTGGATCTGGCCCGTGGGCCTTGAGTTTGACATGTCTGATATAGATGTATTGAGCAAATTTAAAGAGCCAGAATCACATAAAGAGCCAGAATCACTTAGGAACCATAAGCACATTTTGTTTGTAATATGTAATCTCTGTATTACAGGAATGCCATCTCAGAATGCACTTGATCCTTCACCTCAGCTACTTGAGAAATCCAAACTCTCAGTGCAACAAAAACCAGATCAGATAAGGCCAGAACACAGTCTATGTCATGTAGAAGTAGAAATTGAGATGACTCCACCAGGTAATACAAAATTTGAAAACTGTGAAACTGGAATAATCCGCAGAACAGTGAAGTATTCAGAGACTGATCTGGACTCTGTCCCCTTGAGATGCTACCATGAGACAAACATTGATGATATTTTGGCTGAGAGAGAAGAAGTGGATTCAGCCATTGAGAGCCAGAAGGACAGTGAGAGCAATTTTAGTTCCATGGGAATTCCAAAGAAAGCAAACATTGTTCCAAATGACCTTTTTTTTCAGCATGCCATGGAAGAGGATAGCAAAACTTTAGACAAGAACCAGGGGAATAACGATGGTGAAATATCTGAAGCCATGGTACATCACCAGGAGAGGTGAGGATTTCTCCAGCCTGGCTAATAGAGTGACAGCAGTGGCTGTTTGTTTGTTTGTTTGTTTGTTTGTTTGTTTGTTTGTTTGTTTGTTTGCAGAGGCCTAATTTACATAATAGCATAACATTTCAATGCCATTATTTATTACTGCAATTGAACCTGTTTTCCTGCAATCAGGTAGGCAGGTGTTGTAACAGTTCCACAAGTAACACAGTTCCACACAACCTTCTTCTTCCTCCACCTCTTCCCCCCAAAGGAGTTCAAAGCAAAAAAAAAAAAACACTGAAAAAGGAAAACAAATGTCAGTATATTCTTTAGCTGTATAACCAATTAAGAACTCTTCTATTTACATAAAAAGTACTATCCAGTACAATATTTTGGTACTGTAGCATTGTTTCCCTGTGCATAAGTGAACAAACATAACAAAAATTGATTACATACCAAAATATTTTACAAGGAAGACAGTTCCATAATTCCAATACTACATTTAAAGTATATTTTTTGAGTTTCTTCCCACACAATTTTTGCCATAGACCAAGGTCCACAGTCCAGTCAGAGTCTCATAAGAAAATTGGGCTAATGTCTTAGTCTAAAAGAGCTTAAGAGCTAACACCTTTTCATAATCAATCCAGACTATATGTAAATTGTTTTTTGGCTATTGCAGTTCTCTATCTGGCAGAAGTTGATCTTTTGTATCTCTGCTTTTCCTTTTATTTCNNNCTTCTGGAAACCCCCCCCCCCCCCCAAATAATCTTGGATGTTGTCCGTTTATGATGCTTATACTTGTGAGTAATTTAAGTATTATAGGCAAGTATGTTATCAGATTATAGTTTCCTGGTGTCGTCCCTTTCGCTGGGTCTTTCTGAATCAGCTAAATTTCACTAGTTGTTGCTGTCTCCTTTATAGATACATCATTAAGCTGTTTAATATAACTGGATGTAAGTTAGATATTTGAGCCAAAAGGCATACAATTGATCATTTCCAAGAGATGTCCAGTTTTTAATCCCTTTCATTCAATTTGTAACCATTTCCACTATTATTACTTCTTCCATTTGATTTTTATTAAATTTGTCTTCAAATTTTTTATCTTCATCCAGCATTTTTATTATAATCTTTTAGAGTTTCCCATAAATGTTTCCAAAAAATGGATTATTTCCTTTTAATTTGGTTTTCCATTTTCAGAATTTCTATTGCCATTTATACTTTAGTAGAAATTGCTCCTGGTAAGATAGAGGTAGCTGGTTTCACTTAAATTGGATGATTCATGCCTCATAGCATTCAATTTACCCCACTATTGCTTTTACTTATTGCTTTATGATTTTCAAAACTTCTTCAATGTTTTGTTGCTAAGCAAGTATTATTAGGCCTGTCTTCATCCTTGATCTTTTATGTTCTTTTAATTACTCTTATTTAATTAATTTTTATCCTGCCATTATTATTTTATAAATAATTCAAGGCAGCAAATATACCTTCCTTCTATTTTCTCCACAACAATCCTGTGAGGTGGATTGGGGTGTGAGAGGGATTGACCCAAAGTTACCCAGCTAGTTTTCATGTCTAGAATGAAACTCAAACTCATAGTCTCCTGATTTTTATCCTGGTGTCTTACCATTAGACCAAAGGGGTTCTCACTTACTCATATCTGATCTTAATGTCTTTATCTTGGTCTCCACTCTAATCTTTCACTTGGGGATTGAATATGATTTTGCTTTTAGTTTTCTAATTTTGATATCAGTTCTTCTGTAGCCACCATTACTGTATGGTAGGCAAGCAGACTTGTCTGTTCGATAAAAGTTATTTTAATCTTTGCAAACATCTTATTCACATCTTTCATTATAGGTACCTAGACTTTTGGGGACACTACTTTCTATCTTGCACTCTTTGTCTTTCTATTGGTAATTCTGCATATGCCATAATCTTCTGTTTAGATTCTTCTTGTTGGGGAATGAGGTTTTTTCAGTAGTGGCTTGTATTGGTTCTGTTGTTATTACTCCTTCTAAGTTATCATTTCTGAAGCTCGTATCAGTTTTTCCTTTATGTTGATTTGTTCTTAAGACTTGGTTTTCTGCAGCCAGGATTAGCCTTTCTCTTTCTTCAACTTTTCTGCCCTTAGCCATTGCAGATCTTTTTATCTGCTTTGCCTGCTAGTTTTATGTGTACTGGCCATATAATACCACACCTTGCAATATCTCTTTTCTATTCTCCGTTTGGTCTTTCTGGTAAGCCAGTTTGGTTTCTAGTACTCCAGTAAGAATTCACGGTGTTTCCTTCAGTGCATCTTCTTCACGTTGCTTCAGATATTCTTTCAATGCCCTTTTTTCTTCTTCAGATAATTGATGTAAGTATAGTCTGTCAACATCACTGCATGGATGAAGGGCATGATCCAGTCATTATTTTTCTGATCTTCCTATTATTAGACTGTGCAATCAAAAAGGGACAATGTAGCATAAAATGCACTACAAATGCATTGCAAATGTTTAAAAAACGCATAAGGCAGGTCCAAATACAATAAAAGTAAGATGCTGAGAAATGAATAAAATTTAAATAATAACTCTTCAAATCAATGATCCAAGCCTAAAGGCTGCTGGGGAGGGGGAACAAAATTTTAATAGCAATAGCACTTAGATTTATAT